>JAOEHY010002701.1:0-34369 GCA_025447955.1 Psilopsiagon aurifrons | reverse complement strand
TTAAACTTCATCAGGTTGGCATCAGCTCACCTCACAAGCATGTCAAGGTCCCTCTGGATGGCATTCCTTCCCTCCAGTGTATCTACCGAACCACCCAGCTTGGTGTCATCGGCAAACTTGCTGAGGATGCACTCAATCCCACTGTCCATGTCACCGACACAGATATTGAGCAAGTCCGGTCCCAACATTGATCCCTGAGGGACACTGCTCGTTACTGGCCTCCAGCTGGACATTGAGCCATTGGGCACAACTCTTTGTGTGTGGCCATCCAGCCAGTTCTTTATCCACAGTAATCAAGATTTTGAGAATGTCCTTTTCAGAGAGTCTTAAGCTCTTTGATGAACTGAAATAACTAATTTGAAAATATTTCCATTTACAAAAATGCTTAAAAGAATGATCGTAATTGTTACACAGGAATAATTAATATTCCTGGTCAAGATTTTTCGGTGGTAATTGCATACTGGTAATTGCTCCATTTTCTGTTAAAAAAAGATGTTGACAGAAAAATGCTGACTGATAGTAAGTACTTAATGAGGTGGGCTGCTGAAAACAAGAAACGTTCAACCTTTCCACCTTTGGATTCTCCGGGCTGCCCAGCTTGCCATGGAAGCAGTGGTTTATGCGTTAAATATAGCTCAGTTCTCCTGTGAATGGCTAGCAACTCTTGGAGCAGTGCTTTGAAATGAAACTTGATTTAAAACAAAGCAACGCAAAACAAGTTCTGTTTTAAAAATAGAAAAAAATGTGTTTTTTTTTTTTTTTTTTTCTCTTTGCTTTTTTTTTGCATGAAAACAGATGTGGGGGCTTTCTGAAGTGAAAAAATGTCCCAGGGAAGGGAAGGGAATTCTCATAACTAGGGTATAGTTCACATGTCAGGTTGCTTGGGGCTGCCTGTATTGGAGATTTTGGGCAGCCTTGGAAATGAAATTTTACCTGACTAGTTAATTGTTGTATGAGAATCTAAGTGTCAGGTTAAAATGGAAATTTTGAAGATTACATACTTGAAACTAGATTCCCAAATTGAAGTGTGACTCTGTGTGTTAATTTCTAGTTGCATTTCCAAATATATCATCATTAATTTATTATGCTCTGATAGTCAGACCGCAAATAGTATGTTTAAATTATGATCCTGTGATACATAAAGAAGGTTCTGGTAGTTACTCATTTCAGGAGAAAAATGTAACTTTAAACAGCTGAGCAAAAGATGTAATTAATTATAAATTTTGAAATTTTGGTTTTATTCAAGTTTTGAGAATTTTCTACCCAAATATGAATTTAATAATGAATAAAATAAATTATAGATTTTTTTGCCCATACAGAATTATTTGCATGATTGCCATCTAAATATGATATTTTTGAAACATCATAAATGTCAGTAGAAATACACAGGGTTGTTTTTTTTTTTTTTAGTTATATGTGTATTGGCAGAGAATAAAATAGATTGGGACAGAAGGGTCTTGCAGTCTACCTAAGTTAATGTACTTACTGCTTTTCAAATTTAGCCATAAATCTCTCGTGTTAGGTGAGGGAAAGTTTTTCAAAGAAGTCTATGAGCTTTTTGCAGACTGTTTGCCTTTAGATTATATTTGACCCATAAGCCCACAAATTGCCTGTATAGTTTTGGTGTTAGGTTTGATTGCCAATAAAAACTCATTTATTTTAGGCCTGGGTAGTCTGGGTAAACTACACTGTATGGATGAGAACTAGCTGACCCTTTTGCTATTACTGTTGCCTGCATAGTGAACAAAATAAATTGCCTGCTTTTCCAGGGGTTGATTATCTTTGCAGATACATGAGGTAAACTTATGCAGCATTATCATTATTATATTAAAAAAAATGCAGAAAGAGAAAATGCACTGAAACTTCCAGTTTTGCGCTTGGATCGTGTTAGTTCTTTAGCTCTTTTTATTAAACTAAGAATAAGAATTTAACATAGAGAAAGGCGAACAAGGAGGCACTCTGAAACAATTAAGGTTTATATCCTATCAGATACCTTTGTTGCAGGATTTTAGAGATGTATCTCTTTTCTGGGTATAAGGAAATATTCCCTAAACGAAATTCTGTCCCTGCTTGGAAACTGAAGTGAGATGCAGGTGTTGTTTGCTTACTTGCAAGTTCCCAAGATCTCCTTTAGAAATTAAACTTACAGCCCCAACCCCCTTTCATTTGTTATTGCTTTGTGTATATACTGCAGTTTTAAATTAAAATATACATCTTTTTGAGTGTGAAGATTTTTTCCGCATCTGGAGTCAATTTACTAGACTAGGGCATTCTTTGTAAGTCAAATGTGAGATAGCAGTCAGTCTTTTAACTCTGTAAAATCTGTTAAAGGTGACATGTGGAACGTAAAAAAGTGTGCGTGGAGAGGGCAAAGAAGATGCTTGACTATAAAAGGAGCAGTAGGACTTTTTACTTCTCCTTGAAAATTGTGCTTACAAGATCTTACAGACTTTCAAGTCTTCCAGGAAGTCAAATATGGCTGAAAAATAAGTGGTGCGTATGTATTGATAATATTTGCAGCATTTTGTCTCCCTGAAGACTGTCCAATTCATATGGTAAAATTATTTTTCTGTTGTTGTTGCCAGGCAGAGGTGATCGGACTAAGTCAAGTTTTTAAAATCAGAAGGAAATGTACTTTGCATTTAAATGTTCCATTTATTTGATGGGAAAATCTGCAGTACCAGGAGTTAAACTGAATGAAAGCTGTTTCAGGATTACAATTGGGGTCACTAACTTCTATATAAGCAAAGGCTCTGATGTCTAGAGCGGTTGTTGATTATCATAATTTTTGAGATTCCCCTGTGAAGTTTTAAAAATAAACCAGAAAATGTACATAGAAATACTCATGTAGTGCTATAAGGAAGACTCTCTACATTAAAATAATTGAGCTTTTAACTGAAAGATATTGCTTGGGGGAAAATTCATTAATACTTCCAGTGGACAGATTCCTATGCTGATGTATAGCAACTATACTGTATGTATACTGTGCTCTTTTTAAACGAATATAATCAGTGTCTGATTATCACTCCACATTTCCTTGTGCTTTCTTCTTACACAGGTAATTTATTTTACTTACTTAAACGGGTTGCATGGATGTAATAGGACTAAGAACAGTAGCTTTCTGAAGCTCTGGGTAGACTGTGGTGTGGTTTTCTGCAGTGTCTGTCACTTCGTACAACATTGGGGCGCGCCACTGGATTTCCAGAAGATAACTCAAATAAACCTCTCTTTCAGGAGTGTTAGGTATAACTGAAAAAGGAGCTTGATATTCAGGTATGCTGTACACACAAAGTGTGGTGTCAAAAAACTTAGCAAAATATTTCTTCTTAGGAGCTGGTGGTAATGCAAGAAATAGTGAAACAAGCTGTAGTGTTAGAAAAGTTACTTCTTGTCTGATCCTGAATTTAATACGAATTTGTTGTTCATTTTAACTGGGATTTAACGCCTAGTTAAGTTGCAAACCTGGTGCTTCATGTTCTTTAAATACTTTTCATTCAGTTTTTTAATATAGTTCTTTTTTTGTGTGTCAGATCTTGTAGCTATGCAATGTGTCTGTGAGAAGGCCATGAGAGTAACATGAAGAAGACTTAATTTTGATAGTGATGTAGCTTGCTGCATATGTTTTCCGGAGGGGGAGTTGCACGCAGTGGTAAAAAGTTTCTGAGGAGGGTTCTCGCTAGACTAAGTAACCTGAAAAAATGATTTTTTTTTTTTGTTTGAAAGAGTGAGCCTCTTTGGACCAGTATAGCTCTAGAAACTGAGTTGAGAAGAGAATACGAACATGTGTCTGGGGCTTGTTTGCGAGTAATCGTAACAGATCCTTTGTACTTGACTTGGATTTTTATCTGTTTCCCGTTGTTTATTTGTTTTGAACGTTTACAAGAAGATTTCCTATGAAGAATGACTAGGTGTTCCAAGTACATTTTAAAGTCCCCGGACAACCCCACAACAATAAAATACCCCCATTCCTGCATTCTCCCAAACAAATGAAAAGGCAACTCATAAATAGTCAATACAGTTACCTTTCTTTTCTTCTTTTTTTTTCTTCTTTTTTTGTGGGGTGCCTGGTTGGGGTATGTGTTGTTTTTTTTTGTTGTTGTTGTTGTTAAAGTGTGATAACTGTAATTGACTAATTGTTCTAATCTGAAGGATTTAGTGGTTGACTGCAGCAAATAATGTCCTTTCAAGGACTAAAGTCACTAGGCCTTTTTCTACAGTGGGAGTACTGGTAAGCTTAGAATTTAACTTTAGTTATTGTATGCATATCCAAGTACCTGAAAAGCAGGTAATGAGCAATAGGATGCTGATGCGGTGTAGGTATTGCACAGTCAATTCTGAGATATTTTGGAAGTAATAGAAATGAATGAGCTGGAAGCAACTAAGCCTTCCTGAGCAGCATTGATTATAGGCAAGACTAATTTTAAGATTTTAGAGCGAGCAATAGAAGCAAGCAACAGCAGGGTTAGATAAAGAAAGGGAAGATTCAGACAAGACTGAGAGAAAAGTGTATAAGGCAGCAGAGATGGAAGATAAAGGAAAACTATGAACGTGAAGTCCAGCTACTATAGTATGTAGCTTTTTAGTGTATTTGAGTGTCATTTGCCATTCCCTAACGTTTCCTGACACCTTAGCATGCCGGTGCTGGAGTTCTGTAGCTTTACATTGAGTAAGAAAACTTGGTGGCTGGGAGGGTACTTCAGATGTAGGAAGAAGTTGGAAAAGATGCAGTTGTACCAGTTTGTACCAAGCTTGGTACAGCAGTGGCAGTAGTACTAGAAACCCAGGCAGCAGCTCTTTCCTCCTTCCAGAATAAACCACCTTTTTTTTTCATCTGCCTTCTACTAATTTATGGGGTGTGGAAGGGAATAGTGCTAGGGGAACAGTTCCTCTGTTTTGTGTTCTGGCTTGGGGCGAGTCTAGAATTAGCTCCATCATAAGGAGGGCTGATCTAGTGTTGGCACTTCATTATGTAGTGCCACATGGATGTAGACCGTGGATGAGGTCTCTGTTAGAGCAGTTTGTTTGAAAGGAGTTAGGTTAAATGGGACATTTTCTTGCTAGGATTCCTTGCACCCTATTTCAAGGTTGTGTATCTGTAGTTCTTGATCTCTTCTAGGAATCTCTCTGTTCCATGAATTTGTCTAATAATTCTTGAGACCATTTGTACTGTCAGTATCTGGAATGTGAGAAGTGAGTTTCATGTCTTTATGCATTGTAAAAGGATGTACTTTGTTCGCAGCCATTGTTGATCACGTCTTGACGCTCTTCTGAAAAAGAAAAAGCATAGTAATTGAAAATACTTGGCATCTTTGCAGTATTCATAATCAGTAAATGTCTGTCATTTATCCTGTTACCTTTGTTTAGACCTAGATATCTTTGTACCTTTTTATCATTTGCACTATACCCTTCTTACCCTTTCAAGATCTTTATTAGTGCCACTGTATCCCTTTTGAGAAGTGCAGGTAGTATTTGAGATACAGGTGCAACATGAATTTTTAAAGTGGCGTAATTATGCTTTTTGTTTTGTTCTCTGTTCCCTTTTGATAATCAGTAACACTTAGTTTGTATTTTTTGATCATTGCATAGCAGTCCTTTTACTTGTATGGGAATCCTAAGCATTACAAAAGGAGACTTTCAAAGTAAGAATCAAAGGTGTGAATCCTTTTTTCACATGTTTACTCTGTTGATTCTACCACAGTTTGTTTCTCCCATTTAGATTTTATGTATGTTCTTGAGTTGCGACACAACCTCTTTTTTTAACCGCATGTTGTTGACTAGGTCTGCTGAATTGTTTTGGCAGCTCTTTTAACTGCATCTCTTACTCATTTGTCTGTGAAGTGTGTATCTTGTAAATTTTTTACTGGGACATATCTAGTGTATTCAGCTTTAAAACTTCGTGAAAGCTCTGACAGATGCCTGGGAATACCATGCATGTGATAGTTTGGGTTAATGGCAGCTCCTGCGTGGTACACTTCACACAGTCTGGGGCTGAGCTTGTTTACCAAAAAGTCAAAGCACCCCAACCTCAAGACCCCCACAAACCTACCCAACAGTTCCTTAAATTTGAAAGGGACTTTCCTTAATATTAAAAGCACCGGTGGACCAAAATGGCTGCTATTCTATTCTGCACAGAAATTGAGCATAACTGTAATGAAATGATATAATTAGAATAAAGGCTGTGGAGAGTAGTTGAGGGTGAAATGATTCTGCTCTTAAGGTCGGCAATCAGCAGCTGCATTGTATTCTCTGCATCTGGGGCAGAATTTGTTGCAGTGGTATATGGTCTGTGCATTTTAGTGGTTTTGCCTAGTAGAGTAATAGTTTTGATTTTAAGTGGGTTTTTGTAGATTGTTGTTGTCTGAAAAACTTTTGAGCAGGTTGATTATCAGTTTTGTTTTTATCAGATTAGTTTGCTTTTGACCAGAAGCATCCATGATTCTGTATATTGTGAGTTGTTTTCCCTCTACCACAAAATTTGAAAACATGACTATGTGTTTGGGTGTTTTTACAGTGCAGACTTGGTCTGTAATGTTTTAATTAGAATACTCTAAATTTGAAAAGTTATTTTTTTCCATGGGAGCACCCTTGACTAGCTGCTCAAGTTTAGGCAGCAGGTAAAAGGCAGGGAATTATTTAATGACTTCAGAATTAGTTTCGTAATAGATTCTAGCATCACTGATAGAAGTTTGAATTGTCTTTGTTGTTATTTGGCTTATGACAGTAGTCTTTAGTATCTACCGGTTGTGGGGAGAATGAAGAAGAGAAAAATAAAGCATAAAAGGCTGTCACCCACTTGGAGCATGAGCATTTATTACAGTCAGAACTTAGAGGTTGATGCAGGTAGAAAATTCACCCATGGAAGGATGACAGAGGTGTTTGCCGCACAGGCTAGAGCCTGCAGATTCGTTCATTTGATCACCTTGCCAAACCAGGCATCCAAGCTGAGGGCTTTGCTTGTCAGTAGTGTGAAGGTAAAGTAATTTTATAGTCATGACGTCATTATCCTAAGTATGAATGAAGAGGTGGGCATGGCTGCCATCATCCTGCAGCTGGGCATGAAAATGTTGTGTTGCTGTGGAGGCTGAGTTGCAGAGAATTCCAGCTATCCAGGAGAGGATGTGAGTGTATTCCATTTTGGTGGTCAGAGAGCCCCAGCCCTTGAAGAAAAGGAAGTTCATGTGAACCTTTCCTTTGGTGTACTGCTAGTTGGATGTTCTTTCTCCCTCTGCATTGAGTTCATCAGCTGAGCTCCCTGAAGTCCTGGAGGCACAACTGTTTTCTGTTAAATTTGATTGCTTAAGTTAGTCTCAGTCTGTCAGTGAAGCAGAAATGATGCCTTGTGATTAAAATTAGAAAGGTAGCTTCAGGTTAAGTTTCTAAATTTGTTCTGGACAATGAAATTAAAATCAGTCTTTTGTTGGGAAGGCTGATTGTTGTTGGAAAGTATTTGAATTTTTATTTGTAATAGTAGCTTTAGAATTTACATAATTGGCCTATACTGGAATGTTCTGACACTCAATATTTAAAAGCTAACAAACACTGATAAAAGAAATAAAAATTGTAGTGGATAGAAATAAATCCATTTTACAGTTTCAGCTACTGTAAATGATCAGAGCTCTAATACAAGAAAGGTGTATTCAGGTATATTATTGTTCACTAAAATCCCTGTCTATACATATATTCTTTTGTGCGTCTGTTAAACATGATCTTAACATGAAGCCCTTTTTCTCCTAACTCAAAAGCTTTCTCGAAGTTGATGAATACCATACATAATGGTAAGTTATATTAGAATCTTTTTCAGAGGTTCATTTATCACAAAGGGTAGCCTTTTGTGGAAAAGCCTGATTGAAGGTCTGCATATTCTATGGATTGGGTGAAATACAGGTCTGCAGTGAGTCAATTGTTCAGTACTTGAGTGAAAACTTTGTAGATTGTCTGCAGGAGCCTGATAGGTCAATAGTTCCTCAGTTCTCTTTTTATGATCTTTTTGTATGTGTGCAGTAAAATGATAACAGTTTTATTCCAGTTCTGAGATTCTTTTCTTTAATTCTGTGAATAGTGCTTCTACTTCTTCTTCTGTGCTCCATTCACAGGTGTGTTATAGTGGTGTCTACTCAGGCATTTTCCCACTTGCCTTCCTGACTACTTAAATTACTACAAGTAATGCATGTGAAGGTAGCCTTGTTTGGTCCATTCTTTGTTCTGACAGCCTGATGCTGCCCATTTGTGTCACTGATAACAGTACTATCAGTTTCAGAGGGAGCAATACTGAATCTTTAATGTATCTAATTGCCGTTTACCTTTAGTAGTCAGTATTGGCTTTGTAGCTCTAGTTCTGTATGCACTCATAGCTAGTGGAAATGAAATATACTTTAGGAAATTAGAAATTGGTTTACTTTTGCAAGGCATTTGTTTGTTTGTAGGAAACAATCATAGCTATATTCACAAGCTGCTGAAAGATTTAGGAGAGAATATTTCCAGATAAAACGCTCTCATGAGGCTAGTTTTGAAGATGATCAAGTTTGTTTCTCAATGTGATATTTAATTGGTGTCAGGTGATCTGTTAATAAAAATTGGATTTTTTTTATCTATTGATGTCAGCCAAACAGAATGATTTTCTTGTTGCTGTACATGTATGTTGGAAGAGCAGTGCTGTATGCACTGCAAATTGTATTGACTTGGAGTTCACCATATGCAAAAGAATGTAAATGTTTAAACTTCTCTTGATGAATTTCTTTGCATTTTAAGGTAGGAATCACTAAGGTTTAATAGGACTTTCGCTTTTCACACTGTTGGAGCCATGAATTGCATCCATTAGGCAGATGTCTATAGTGGTGGGTCTCTTAATTAAAAGAACTAATATTGCATTAAATCTATATTCATAGTCTACATGTGGTGAGAAATATTGAAATTTCTCTAGTTTTGCTTTGCTTTAGTAAAATAGGTTTAGCTTTTTTCCTTTTGATATAGGGTTTCCCTCTCACTCTCCCAGGTTTACAGTGCTCTGAACCAGCTTTGAGATGAAGGAAAGCAAGCTCACCATTTTTCTGAACAAAAATAAAACATCTGAAGGGTATCTGAGAAAGTGTGCTGAATTTGGACTTGGTGAGTTTCTGCTGTTTTATAAGCAGAGCCTTTTTGCTGTTTTATGTTGAAGAGGTATAGGTTCACAACAGTGCAAAATCAAAACTGATGGAATGCCGTTGTTGATGACTTTTTTCCACGTTGCACTTCTTTTTAAAACTGATTGTGTATTCCTAACTCCAGCATAGAAGTTGGAAAGGCTTAGAGGAAAGTGGCTACTTAATGTTGTAATCTTTCTTGTCAAGCAATAATAATGCTTTGTATGGCTCATTATTGTGAGGCAGCATAATGCTAGCTACATGTTTGTTTCAGGATAGTGTTTGAGTGTTTGGACAGGGTTTATCATCTAATGTAGTATTTTTTTTGGGGGGGTGGTGGTGTTTCATCTACCTTCCCATGTTTTTCTAAGTAAGACTTTAAAGTTGGTCACTTTTTTCCTCCCAATCTTGGAGGGTTGTTTTCTTTTTTGGTTGTTTGTTTAGGGGTTTTTGTTTGGTTTGGTTTTTTTTTTGGTGGGTTTTCTGCATATTTTTGTTTAGGCAGAAGCATATACATGGGTGAAATCAGTGAGGGTAGGTAGAAATTTGGATAATATGAACAGCAAGCAAGATCTTGCCATGTGTATAGACTGAAAAGAAAGTATTCAAACTGAAATAAGTATTTAAATACATGAAGATAGTTTACTCCAACAGCATGTTCAGGTTATAGGTCTCATAATGCTGAGGACTGTAGGAGTCATCGTCTGTAAGAGTTATGATGAAGACATTGTATCAGAAGCTTCTTTTTTTTAAATTGCACTGAGTTTATGCTGGCTGCACATCAGCAAAAAAAATACCTAAAGGAAAAGGGAGTTGTGGTTTCAGTGGAGACAAGTGCAAGTTCAGAGCAGAGAGGTTCATTTGATAGTTACACTAGTACGAAGGTGATGGTTGAAGCCTGTCGGTTAAATTTGGTGCTGACAAGGTGTAAAAGGAGGCAAGCTGAGATCTGAAGTCTTGAACACAGTGAAACGGTCAGTTAAAAAAAAGACTAGAAAATAGAGTCATGAAAGCGGCATCTTTCCATATAGATAACTGTCTTAATAGAAAGGAGTCAAGACAATTCAAGGCAGAAGTGGCAGAGTGCAGTTTTGCCAGCTAGAGACTTTGTGCTTGGCACTGTTTTTCAGTTTTATGGTCACCTCCTTATATTTTTCATGCTTTTTTAAGAAACTTGTTAAAAAAGCAAGCAACCACCCAGAACAGAAAAACTACAATTGAGAGGTGTAAAGTTGCCACCGCTGTTTGCTGTGTGGTAACTTTGTGCTTTGCCCTTGTCAGTCTTACTCTGGACCTTACAGTCAATCTTTTTTTGACTTGGCCTTGAAGTCTCGTGTCTGGTGCATCATTTTTATGGGTGTACCCCTGGAAAGCAAGAGAAAGGGGTACAGACGTACATATCTTGGTATTTTATGTTAGCTGTAAATCGTAGTGATGTGCCTTTCTGTGGCTACTTCTGTTCTTACTCATTCTGTCTTCTATTTTATTTGTTACTCCTGTTTCTGTTTTCAGGTTTCTGTTTTCACTTGTTCTATCTTAGGCTAATGTGTGAGTTGCAGTGAGGAGAGTCATAGCACAAAACAGACATCCATCGTGCCAGTCTCACTAGCACTGTGATTGCCTGTAGAAGACGTCACATTTTCAAAGAAACTTCTTAGTTCTGTCGCCTTGGCCTCCACATCAATGCAGGCAAAGTTTAGTATGCATGGTGTGAGTTTGTTAACAAGTTACTATAAACTAGACAGGATCTGTACTGAGGATGTATGAGTAATTTTTTTTTTTAATTTGGCTAAACCATGTATATTTCAAAAAAGGAAGAACAAGAAAAGGGCAAATTACAAAGTCATCCTGAAGTAGTTCCTTTATGCACATTTTTCTTTTCAGAATATTGAATAATTGAGTGTTACTGTTCAGTTGTCAAATATTGTGACCTTCAGTGTGACTACCTGTCCATGAGTTTCTAGAATACCACTTTAAAGCTTTAGTTGTTGCTAATGATAACTACGTGTAGTCTTTCAGGAGTCTGGGCAACAGCTATTCCCTACCACTAGAAATAACTAGTCACAACAGAATTGCTGTTGTTGTTCATCAGCCTCCCTAACATCCTGCTTTTTGAGAATTCTGACTCAGTCAGGCATCCTGTAGCATGCCTTCGAAGACACCAACTTCAGATCGCTGGAATCCGAAAGAGAACTTTCAAAGTAGCAACTCCTGTGAAAGACTGTATTACGTTAACATCTGATGTGTGTGCTTCCAGTGACTCGCTGTTTCGGTGCTGAGATAGTTTGCTGCCAGAATGATTTGAAATCATGGTCAGTTTTCAGAGATCTTATGTAAACCCAGTAAGTTTTCCTTGGAAATGATTAAGAAATGTAGATTCTAAGTGTCATGCTCCTACTCAGGAATACTCATTTAGTGTGCCTAAAACTGCTTTGGTTTTAGTGTGTCATATCAAAGTAGCTTAGACTTGTTTGTCTTGGCTCACCATACCATACGTGAACATCTAAATAAAAGATATTTATCTAGCGATAATTTTTGTCTGTCTACTACCTCTTGCAAAGGTCTTTCTGTGCTGTAACACACTGAACTGCAAGTCTTAACTGTAGTTCTGAGCACATGTGGCTTGGAGATAATCATGGAGTCCTTTATCTTGCTGCTCTTATTCTAGAAGAGTACTTAAGAACTTCTTGAATCAGACTAGAATTAGTGTAAAATTCTTAATGAATGTGTCTTGTTTAATAAAGCTGAATTAATTATGTATGTGAACCTTAAACAGGCAGTTATAAAACATCTCGAAGTTTTATTGTGGGAAATAAGAACATCTGGAGGAAACAAATAAAAGGAGGCTTGTCCCTGTGTCATCCCTGTCTTCCACTGCCCTGCATTCCCTCTCCCCAACCCCCCCAGAAGAACCCACCAGTTTTAAATTTGCCATGGTACATGGTAAGAAAAAGATTGGAAGAAAGTAATTTGAGCAGGATCCATACCTCAAGCTCAAAATCCATACGTTACTGATTTCTAGAGGCTGGGAGACTATTTGAGGAAAGTGTTAATTTATGTTTGCCCTTTTCTTGTGCTTTTCCTTGTGCAGCTGCTGTTAGTCCCTGTAAAGAGATGGATAACTGGCTTAGAAAAATGGTGCAGTTCTCCCTGTGTTCCTAGTCCAGTGTGCTGTTTGTCTGTCTCCTTGTGTCATGTTCAGATCTCTCCTCTTGGAGAGCAAATTCACCTTGGCTGGGCTATGAAAAATATGGGTTTGAGCCCTTCTGCCGTGGAGGGCTGTGGTGTGAGATGAGTAACTGCTTGAATTAATTCAAGTTAGGAGCAGGCCCGTTCTGCATCGGGAAGCGGTAATATTTCTGGCAGAGGTTTAGGCAGTTTTGAAATCTTGTATTTAGAAGCCTGCCTCTGGAAATAAAAGTCTAATTGAGTACTGTAGACTGAGCTTGGTTTAAGCAACTCACTCTCAGAATTTATTGAAGGGTGAGTTCTATAACTCTGCTGACATCTGTGGTCATCAGTGAATGTGAAATCAAGTATAAAATAACATTGTTCACTGTAGCAGGTGGGACTAGCTGAAGAATAGACCATTTTGTAGCTACATGGATCAGTTTTGATACTGCACCCCCACCCCATTATTGAATACCTTTCTAAAAGACTAGGTAGCTGTGTAGGAATGGGAGTAGGCAAAAGAGATTGACTAAACATCTTTAGCTGACTGAGCTGTCAAGAATTTGGAGTTAATTTTAATGGAGTTTGATAGCAGACTTCAGGTCTTTGCTTTTTTTGAACATGATACAACCTTGTTTTCAGACTGCTGATTCATCATATATGTGACATTGCTATACTGAATTGCATTCCTCAGTTGTGTGAAGCTTCTTGTCATGTATTTTGGTCTTTGGCTATAAATCTGATCTATAGAATGTTTTCAAAGGGAATGATTACAGCAGTCTGCCTTCTGTCAATAGGTATGAAACTAGAATGGTTGCATTTTGGAAATGTGTGTACCTGGTATTTTTTATCTTCCTTCCTCCCTCTACTCCCAGTGGTTTATATTCTTGGGGTACTTGGAGTCTGGGAGCTTTTATCCTTCGACCTCGTCGTGGAGAGGGCACAGAATGCCTTTCATGAAAGGAGAGCATTGACTCTTGATCCATGGCAGAGGCTGCTGTGCCTCCATCAAATAAGGACCCCCAGAAAAGGGAGAAAAATGCTGGCTTGCAGAATTTTTCTGCAACTTGGAATCTTGTAGAAACCTCTCTGAGAGTGAACTCTGCCACTTTGCTTATCAGCAGCAGGAATACAGCTTGATTATTTGATTCTTAGATTTCAGATTTCTGCATGATGGAAACAGCTTGGCCCTATCATCCAAGTTATAGTTTTGTTGTCTCAGATGAATTGAAATGAAATATTTATGCTAGCTTGGCAGTTTCAAACTCAACTTTATTCTGTTTTTAGGCAACTGTGTTGCAATAACCTGGTTTTATTTGCTCGTGTTTAGCCTTAGATTCACTTAAACTTATGTCCATATTACAAAATAACAAATAGTGGGATATTTCATCCATTATTAGCATTCTGCTGGAATAGAACATGTTCTTTCTTGTGTAACTAAACTTGATTTTTTTTTTTACATGTTCATTAATTAATGGACTGTTTCATTCAAAGGCACTTTTTCATTTTGCTCTGTATAGGAAGTTGGCATGGTTTTAGGAGGGATTTTTTGAGATTACCACAGGAAGTAAAGGTACTGAAAATGTGTATATAGGTTCCGTTTTTGTAAAGAAATTCTTATAACTTGAAATTTCATTTTATTTCTGTGAAATCTACTACAAGTCCTTTTGCAGTTGTTGTCCCCATTCTCTTTGCCCTGGCCCTTGTATCCTCCCCCAGCTGGGAAGGTTCTGCATTTCTCAGCAACTGTTTTGGGGTTGCAAGCTTACATTTGGAAAACATCCTCTGTCACCATATTCTGCTTATTCTTTAAGTTTTGGCAAAGTGCTAGAATCAGCAACCTCTGGTGGATATCTCAAGTTCCTCTTTTTCATAATAGTTGCACAACTTTCAGGTTGCTGACTTAGAAAATACAGCTTTGTGGTAGAGAGAACGTTTTTAGAGTTTCCTAACAAAGCAGTCTACATGTTATGTAGACTCTTGATTTTGGCCCACAGTAAGCTTTGAGTCTGTTGTCCAATTTCAGACAAATTTGGTGAAGGAGTCTAAAATAAGTACATGTCTGTCATAGGGCTGGATAGTGTGTGGCTACAAGAGTGACCATTGCCTAGGTTTGTCTCTTGCTGATCTAGGCATTCAACATCATAGAGTGGGAATGTAAGGAAGAAGAGTAACATAGAGGCCTGCAGTAGTAGAAAATAAAAAGAGATGAGGATTTCGTAGCTAGATGTAGAAAACGTGGTGGGAAAGCTTAGTGTATTGGTGTCATAGTGGGATGCAACACTGTTGAAGGCCAGAATTTAATTCTTCTGCTCATGGAATTACTTAGTTTTGAGATCACTAAAATTCTTCCATATGCCACTTGGTGTATATTGTTGAACAGCTAGTTCTGACTTGAGGCTATTTTGGATTTCACTGCTCTTGAAGTTATTTCCTCTATATTCTGTTTTGTCATTGATTGTCAGCAAGAATACATTTTCCAATCTGCATAATCTGATGTGTTCCCTGCTCTGTAGTACTACCCTCCTATGCTAGGCAGTTACTTGTCCAGAGGTGCAGTGCAGACTATACGTGCATTTTATCTGTCAAAACCTGAAACCATGTTCTGTAGCTGTGTTTGTGGTGTTAAGCATGGTCAGGCTTTACCTTTACCTGAACAGTGTTACATGTCCACTTCCTCCTGTGGCTGGAGAACTGTCCCCTGTTTAAAATGCTGAAGATTGTATTTAACCATGCTGTTTATGCCTCTGGCAAATTACACAGTGCTGTTCATCACAAGCTATAGCTATTTGGCTTTTCAGTAATATGGGAAGGACTTCAAGGCGGTTTGTTTGTTTTAAACATTAATGTGGTTTATAATGATTTGTTCAGGCTTTCATTATTATGCCTTCCTGATCCAGAAAGTGATTTATCTGTCCCCAGACCCCAAAAGGACAACTTGATATGTTTGAGGCATTTTAAGTATGTACTTTCTTGGCTTTCTAGTATGATATGCACACAGGTTTTATACAGGTTTGGGTTTTGTTTTCTTTTTGTTTATTGTTTTTAGTGGTGTAAAATCTAGCATTTATTTGTATGTTCAGCATACAGTTCTTACTTTGAATGCTTGTATGGAGTAATATCTTAGTTGCATGAGTAGTTCCAGAACGTGCATGTACTTCATGTATTAAGTAAGGTATTGCTTAACAGATATACTTAGCCCCAAAAGAGTGTGCAGATAGGTCATATTTGTCCTGTATTTTGCAACAGCAACAAAGAGCAAGTGTTTCTACTACTACTACTACTACTACTACTACTACTACTACTACTACTACTACTACTACCAGCAAATAATGGCTTACCTCATTCTATGGGCAAACTAGTTTACTGCTTGTTTTTCTTTTGAAATGGTTTTATGCCCTTGATTTTAAAATTCTGTTGTATTCCAGAATTTTATTTTTAAGAGGAAGAATAAACCTTATAATTAAAGTAGAAGCAGCAGAAGCTCTACAGTTATTAAATATGTGAGATTTTGAAAAATTGAGGAAAACCAATCTACAGTAGCTTTAAAAAATTACGGTTGTTTCACCTTTCTGGCAAAATATCTTTCACCTTTACTTGACTCCCACCAAAAAATTTGCTTTCTCCTGTTATCATTGACATTTTATGAGAGTGAAACATTTGTGCTGATGAGCTCTTATGATTTAATCATAACTGTTGTGATATTTAATTACTTTTATTCTTAAAATTCACAGTTCCTGGGGCCAGATAATTGCCTGAGAATCTCACATTTTTAAAGAATTTTTGTATATTTGTTTTCATGCATTTTAAATACAGAGGGTTAAAAATCTCATCCTTTTAATTAATTATCAATCTGATTGAAAAAAAATACAGTCGCTAGAGGATCTGGGGTATTTCAGTATTTGTGGTTGTAGTTGTATCGCTTTTAAGAGTAGAATCAGTAGCAAGGCTGTTTGTTAATCATGTTCATTTTGCTGGTGTATAAAGAGAAATCAAGAGCAGGATCCATAGAATTTACTGTATAGGTAGATGAGTCAGGTGTAACTGGAGAAAGGTTATAACAAAGTGAATACTTAAAAGATCTTAACTGATAGTAATGCATTAACTGTAGATTTTTGGAATGGTGACCAAAAAAAAAAGAAAGGGAGGGGAAGATGACCAAGGAAGGTGTGCTAAATGGCGAAAGATATGAGGGTCAGTAGAAGGAGAGAGCAGGTGTGGAATTCTTATGTGATGAAGAAACTGGGGAGACGATGACAGGAAGTCACTAACATCAGTTAGGCAGGAAAGAAGTGTTGTTGGAATGTGTCTTCAGCTGTTTTTCTGTATCTTCTTTCCCTGTTGGATCTGTCTGGTTTTCTCTTCCACTTTTCTTGACAGTTAATAGAGGCAGGGAATTTAAGATGCATCAGTGTTTGCGTATTATGTGTGGGTTTGGATGATGATCGTCTTCCTTCACTGCCTTTTCTCAGAGGGATTGCTGGGTGGCGAGTGGTGTTTTAACATTTGCGTATCTTCTTATTGTCACTGCCTTCTTCAAATCATTATTTGTATGAGTGACAAACTAGCTCCACCCTTTGCCTTCTAACTGGCATTTCAGTTCTGTTGCTTTTTTTGATCTAACCATGTTCATTCTACTTCTGTTTACTCCCTGTGGCACTCTTCCTCTAACTGCAGTTCAGTGCTACCATGCTTGATATTCCTTGGCCAGCTGACAGCTCACTTATCTAATGCACGTGGAGCCTAACGGTTTCATAGACAGGTACTACTTCTTGTCCTGGGCTTCTGGTCAGTAGGGATTTTTCCCCAACCTGTATAATGAACTATACCCTGCATGTAGATCAACAGAAGTAATGGCTTCACAGAGGGGTATGAACTCTTCCTATTTAAATTGCTAATGTACAAATCTGACTAGTGTTAACATGTTTAGTCATTTACTTGTTGGCTGTTCTAGCAGAAATGTTAGTCAAGCATTTGTAGATCATGGATGGAGTTTTAGTTTGCGAATAAATGAAATGCCAGCAGTTCTACCAGCAAATCCGAGTACTTTGTCCTCAGACTTGCTGTCAATATTTTTCTGAAAATACACAAGCAATCCTTAGTTGCCAAAAATACAGTTTTGAATAAATATATGTTTTTTAGAAACATTTTACTTTAAAGTTAAAAAGTATTTTTCTATTTGTATTGTATATGTTCAGTTACATAGTTATATATCATTATCTACTTAATTCTATAGTAATTCATTGAAAGAACAAACTCTTAACAGCAGACTCAGTTGAAGGCAGGCATTTTAGCCAGAATTCCTGCTACTGTTAATATTTGAGCAGTTTGTAATGCATATAAATATTTGATTTATCACACATGTTTTACAAAAACTTAGAACTGAATCAGTCTGTGTTCCCTGAACTGTAGAATGTCAAATGACAAGAGCATTTTTATCAATCAGCATGGTTAGAATTTCAACACAGAGCTTTCTGCATTATGTATTAAGTGATCTTGTTTGTCTTGGTTGATTTTCTACTGCGTATTTACATGGTTACTAGAAAATAGAGGGAGGGGAAGAGAGAGAGATGCATGTAATTGTTTTTGTAATTTTTTTTCAGGTATTTTTAGCAGCAATGATGTAGCAGTATCATTTCCAAATGCAGTATCTGGCTCAGGATCTAGCACCCCCGTTTCCAGTTCTCATTTACCTCAGCAGGCTTCAGGCCACTTGCAGCAAGTGGGAGCTCTATCACCTTCAACTGCGCCTTCTGTAACTACTGTTGTTGCTGCAACTCAGGTAAACTATCACAAGAGTTTAAGATAGCAACATGTTGTTGACCTACTTGGTTTTGTTGTTAAAAGAAACAATAATTTGTTTGGAAAATAGGTTGATAAGCATTGTGTTTGTTAATGAAAATGTTACAGTGACTAGAAGTTCCCCATATGATTACGTAGTCCCATCTTTGTAGAGCTCATAGATTTTAGAAAATGCTCTGTGGAAGTGTGTAGCAATAATGATTATGTTATGACTAGTGGCATAAATGCCAGTTACAATTCTAACCAATGTCTGTTATCAGAACAATGTTGTAACAAAGGATTTGAGAGAGGAAACCACAAAGGTTTGCACGTTTCATGCCAAAATGCTGGTTTTAGTTAAAGAACAGAGGTTTATTTGAAAAATTTGATGAATGGACAATGAAGGCTAGCCCTGGCAAAGACCTGGCCAAGGCTGACATCTCGACAGCAAATGAAAGTTGACATGTGTGCTATAGTTGTGTATTTGAAAGATCATACAAATTAAGACATGTAGTTCCTGTTTGATGGTGAAGGAATAAGGGAGGCGTTGAGGGAGTGTGGAAGGGTGATGTAGTCGAAGTAATGAACCAGAAAAATATGTCTTTATGGTAGTATTTTGTATGAATTTAAGTTCGGTAAGATTGCATTTATCAAGGCAAGAAGAGAGTATGAAGTTATAGCTGTAGAAAGCTATTGTGGTTAGAGTGAAAGTACAAAGGAATACTCTATTGGACAGTAGGGTTTTATTCTCTGTGTTTCTTCTATTCATTGTTTTCTGGTGGGAATCTGTTTCATGATTAATGCATCAAATATATCTTTTTATGTGTGTGCATATAAGCAGTCAACTTTTGTGGAGTGTACAGTGGTTGAAGATAGTGGGCATAAACCTGAAGAATTAAAATCTGGTTTAATACGTATATACTTGTGTGTGTATGTGGTACGTATGCGCGTGTATAGTACATATATATAGCCGAAATACTATGTGCAGGCCAACATAGAATATATTTCAATATCAAATAACACTTTGTGGTTATAGGTGGCAGTTCATATTTTTACATAAGTTTTCTGGACTGGTTTCCTAAAGAAATAAGGCTTGCTTTATGCCAGTCTGTGTGACTTCAGTCTTGTAACTTTAGAATCTACTGGCCAGTTCCACCCAAAATTGGGTGACATCTGCGTTGCACAAATTGATATAAAATATTTTAAAGAAATTAATAAAAAATGTGATGCTTTGGTGAAAAGGCAGTGTAGCTTTTGGGAAGGGAGTTTTTTTGTGTGGAGATAAGGAGAGAGGTAGTGTCATAGTTCAGTAACAGATTAAAACATTTAAAAAAAACCAAACAAGTAGATGCTCAGTTTTCACAGTGGAGAGGTTTAGCATGAGAGTCTTGGAAAGATCAGCTTTGTGGCCTTTTGTGCAGCTCAGTGTACTAACAAATGATCTAGGAATATGAAGAGGAAGAGAAGCTATGTTTGCTGGTTATGCTGGGTTATGGAGTGGGCTATTCTGAAGATGAGCTGTCACAGACTGCTGAAAGACCTCACCAGCCTGTGTTGACAGGGTGGTAAGAGAGCAAATGAAATTACTGTTAAAGGGAGAAGGCAGTTTCTATTCAAAACATACAGAGTAGACATCAGAAGAGGTGCCAGAAGAACCATGGTAGTGAACACTGGCAAGGAACAGCATCTTTATAAGGAACGTGTAAATAGCTTAGGATTCTTGGCATGAAAAAGAGACACTGAGAAGGGACAAGACAAAGGTGTTTAAAATCACAGTTGACATGGAAAAATAAAGTAAACAAGAATTATGCACCATCACTTCTGTTTTTTAAACTGTCAGAGGATAAATGCATTCAGTAAGCAATGGTACAGAGCTCATATTTAGCAGGAGGAACAGAGATGTCACAAGTTTTTTTGATTCATGTTGTTACAAAAAGGAGACATATACCCTAGGAGATGCACTTCCTCTTAGTGTGTAGATGTATTAGAGCCCTCCGTAGATTAAATGCTTAAAATTCCTGCTCTTCCTTTGGCTATCTTTTTTGGGAGATGTGCCATTTTTGTTGTTGTTGTGTCTTCCCCCATCACCCTTCTCTGGAGCTGTGTATCTTAACTGAGTACCTGTTTTCAAGTGGTGATAGATTTACTTGTCAGGATCTTACTCAGAGGTACAACCATTTAAAGAGTCTTTTGGTTCTGAACTATAAAAGGAGGTTCCAATGGTGAGAAGTTTTGGTTGACAGCCTCAAAAGGGCAGTCTGTGTTTGCACAGAGAATGAATGTAGTCCTACACTGCTTCAGTGATTCTCGGACTACACTAGGTTGACTAATGCCTGCTGTAGGAAATTGGTAAAGGCATAGCCTTTGATTTTTCTTACATGAATGGTGTCAACATATGAATTTGAATGTGGTCCTTCCAACATCTGAGCTGTTATACAGGCACTGATATTTCAACCAAACATCACGCCTCTGATAAACTGTATAGCATGACATGTTTCTTAAGTTACACTCTACAGCCAAGGCACCTTTATTTTATCTTTTCCTCTTCTGTATTCCTTTTCTTCACCATTTGCAGTTAGACTGGCACTTTTCCTTTTTTTTCTGGCGTCCATTAACAGGTTACTGTCACCTTTCTGGTTTGGTGTTAGGGCTTGGTTGGTTGTTTTGTGGTGGTTTTTTTTTTTTGAGAGAAACTTCCTGCAAAGAAACTGTAGTAGCAGGAAGTGAACAGTCAGGTGACTTTACAGTCCCTTGACACACTTCCTCCTCATTCATGGGGAAAATGAGTTTACATAGTACTTTCTGGCATGGAGGAGAAAGAAGATGGGTGCTTGTTATAAATTTTAAAATATTAAGTACTTTCATGTCCTGTTTGAGGTTTAGGATTGGTGCTGCTTCTGTCATTGCACCAGGCAGTGATGCTTTTTCCCAACTTTCAAGACTTAAAAATACCAAGCAGGTCTTCCTGCTGGAAGTGTCTTTGATTCACACTAAGTCAGGACAACCACCTGTAGTGTGTTTTTGTTTTCCTGGCCTCTGGAGTCTTTTTCAGTTCATGAGGTCCTTACTAGTGATTCAAGAGATTCAGTCAGGAGAGACTATTCTGCCATTTTGCTCCATGCAGTTGGCATAAATGACTGATTATACTTCAGGTGTTAGGGTTTTTGCCCTACTTGGTCCTGCAAAGTTTCACCAGAGTGCTAGGCTCTTGTGGATATATTTGCAGTGTTTTCCCACCTCTTGAACGTGAAAGTCTTCAAATAACGCTGTGCTGCTAGTATATTTTTTGTGTAGTGTTCTAATATAATCAGCCAAGGTCCTTGGTGTACATACAACAGAAGTTAAAGTAAGCTTGCGCCTCTGTAGCAGATAGAAAGTAAGATTTAAAAAGCAGGTTTTATTTAAACTGTTGGTTAAGAGACCCAGTGTGACCAAACTTTGGTTGCTTAGCTGGTTGGTCAGGATGGCAGACATGTGGTTGGAGTAGTACTAAAAATTGGAATAGCCTTAAAGATGTGCTGCTAAGGTGCACTCCTCTAGGATTTCAGCTGTTTTCTTAGATCTCTGTTGGGATTTGTAATTACGATTTTGGGATCATCATGAATTTGACATTTTTGGATGAATTTTTTGCATCCTTTCTTTTTAAAGCAAGGGTGTTAAGACATTATAAAGATAAAATCTTGGAAAACAAAATTACTTCCATAGAATTAGTCTCAAAATTGGCTTAACTGTTTTTCATAGAAGATTATGGTAGACATCTAATACAGAAAATTTTGTCGTTATTATTAAAAAAACTTGGAAGCAGTTGATGTCATCTGCCATAAAATGAGAAAATTGAGTAATACTACTGTGCCTTTTGTTATTTTTTAATAACTGCTATGCCCGTATAAAAACCCCAAGTGCTGCTTTTTCCTTCAGCAACTAAACAACACTGATTTTAAAGCTTAAAAAAACTCCAGGAACTTTAAAATTCTGGATTTTGGTTATTTCATTCTATTGGCTGGTATGATAGTTCCCGTATTGTGTTTCTATTTGTTTTTAAGACAAAAGCACAGTATGGGCCTTGCTGCAATCACCTTTTCTTTTGTATCTCATTTTCTCTCTCATGCCACTCATAATTTTTATTCCAATCTAATCAATCCAGAAGAGATTATTAGCTTGTGTTCCATGCTGTGGCATAACTGAATTTAAATGCTGGTGTTTCCCACCAGGTGGGAATCAGTGGTCTACTGAAAATGCCACTTGCTGGAAATGCAGATTTTTTTTTTGCATCCTCTTCCTCTTTTTTGTATGTCTTGTGCATAGACTCAGGTAGGTCACACTGCTTAATTTTGGTGAGGCTTTATTAGCATAACAGTGCATTTAACAATTGCAAGAATACAGGAAAAAAGGGGCTACAGGAGAGAAGGTGCAACCCACACAGACATTTGTTCATTGATGTTTGTTTACTGCTGGTTTTGTATGTCACAGCAAATTAGTATATCCCATGCTACTGTCTTTTCTCTCACAAGCTTGTCTTAAACTTTTACATGAATATTGATGTGTGCTCTGTTGTGGAGAAAAATCACTTCTTTGCATTTGGATTTTTGTTAAGCCATGTCACAAGTTACACCACTCTGAGGTCCTATGCTTGGTTTTTATCTCAAAGATTTCATTGTGTTTCATAATGACAGCAGAAATGTTTGTCAGCCTGTTGTGTTGTTTTGTATTCGTTTTCTACTCATCAGGAAACGGTGGTTGTTAGATTAATTTTATTTTTTTTTTAAATCTTGACTTTGTAGATTTTGTAATTAAATGTTTGCTACTTGAGATTGAGATTGAAATAGCTTGAGCTGTCTTTTCTGCTTGATGACTTATATGGGTGAAATTGCCCTGGTAGTGCACTGTAGTCATTTGTTTCTGGGGTCTTTATGTTCCAAATACAAGATCAGATTGTAGAAATGAGAGTAAGGGTTTTTGACTGGGTTTTTTTCCGGTCACCGATTATTAAAGCCATCTCTAAGACTATATGCCTTTTAAGAAAAAAATACGTGTAAAGTATCCTGGAATCTCATTTCAGTAGTATTTTCAGTGGGAGTGGAAATGGCATGTAGTGTTTCGGTGTTTTTTTAAAGATATACAGCCTTTTACTTTAAATGTTTGTAGCTGACTGACTCTTTGGTGCTGATATTGTATGATTCAGTAATATACAGTCTTTACAATATTGTAATCTCAGTCTATTCAGAATTTTTGAGGATTTATTCTTATTGTGGAAATTTAACGTGATCGAATTATGACTTTGTCGATTATTTTTCTTCTTATTCTCCCATGCGATGTCTGTTCTCTTAGTGACTCCAGTAAGAGTCAGTTTCAAGCAATATTGCACATACTTGTCACTAACCTGTTTTACAGGTACAGTCCAAAAGATTATTTTGTCTTTTGTAGGACAGAGAGAAAAATGGTTTTTGCCAATGGATTCCTCTTTCTCTTTTAAGCTGGTTTTCTTCCTCTGCAGCTTCTGTTTTATTTTCTTCCGAAGTTCCCATCTCTTACTTCATTCGCTGTGCTTCCTTTGCCTCAGAAGCAGCTAACAAAGAGAAAGAAAACGACTAGAAGTATCTGCAGCAGCAGTCCTTATGGCTTGCACAGAGATAGGGAAACTGAATAGTTGCTGTTCCCTACTCTTTTTAGTCCTGGATTGATTTGTGGTGGGTCCACTTCAGCATGGCGTAATGAACTACTGCCTCCATAGTGGAGATGTGAAAATTGGGAATGTAGGTGCTGCTACTCAGTTGCCATTCTAAGTGAAGTAAGTTTGCTTTTATCACTTCCATTGTCCCTTCTGAAGTTTGTTTGCCTTTACGCCCCTTCGGAGCAGTAATAAACCAGCAAGGTTTTATTTAGCATTCCTACAGTGGTGACTATACTCCTTTGATCCAGCTTTTAGTGAGAGATAAGGCTTATTTTTCCAATAGATCTGGAGTAATTTGTTAACAATACAGGAATGTGAAAGCTCAGGAATCTTGAGATCTTTTCAGATTCTGAATGTAGGGCAGCTGATATTTCAGATGTTTCAGTCCTCTGTTCTTTCTTCATAGTACTAGTTTACACTACTTTTGGCTTTCTCTTGTAGTGGTGGTTTTGCTTGTCACAGTTCAAGATTGCTTATCATTTTGCATGCTATGAAGGGAAACTTCTTTTTTTTTTTTTTTTTTCCCCTATTCTAGCAACCATGGGAAAATAAGTAAAAATACAGAAAAAAGGAACTCTATTCTTGGTTCTTGACCGTATAAGCAGAGAAGTTAGGAACAGTTTTGGGAGCAATCTTACTTATGCCTTCCAAAACAGGGGAGGAATTATGAGGAAATTCAAGAGTATACCCTCAGTGAGTGATCTTTGCTGAACATTCAAGTTGAGAGATTTTTCTGCAAGTCTTCAGTTGGGGAGATTTGGATGTTTCTGTGTGGTTGTAACCTGGAAATACGGATGTCATATTCTCAAATTCAGCATGGGCAAGAAAGATGCTCCTGTCTTGCTCAGAGAAATGTACTGTTTCCTGCCTTTTTTTTCTTTAAATTGGCTATTCAGCTCAAGGTAAACGTTGAGTGAGAGAGGAAAGTTTCAGGTTAAGCCCCTGAAGTTTTTGGGGCTGCCACAAGCCTAAGTCCATATAAGGGAATTTTCTGTACCATTCTCTCTGTGGATACCCTAGAAAATGGCAGGTCTGTTAGCTGTCAGTGTCTAATGCACTTCTCTTCAGGGTGTAGAATGAATACACACACAAAAAGACAAATTGCCATCAGTTCTAGGACATTCCTGTGTGACACTCTCAGGCTTTAAGTAACCTGCAGTACGAGATGGTTGGCTGCTTAAGTGAGCTTCCTGCTTTGCTCTCGAAGGTACACATCATATCTGAAGTTGAGAATTTAGAATTTACATTATGTTTGGATTGGAACATTTTAAGACTTAGAACTAGAGATTTGGAAATGATACCAACAAACTTATGTGAGGAATAATTCTTGCGATATAAAGTAACTTACTCTAATGATGGTAAATTACATTAGACATGTAATCAGAAATTATTTCCATAATTTAGGAAGGCCCTTACGCTCTTGTAAGTTTTTTTTCAGGCCACTGCCATAAATCTCTTTCTTACTTTGGAAGTAGTTGAGATGCTGATTGCCAGAATAGCTCTTATGAAGTCCAGAATGCAGGTAGTACAGTTTTCTATTGCTTATCTGCAAAGCTGGTAAAGGGTGGGTGCCTTGTGAGGAAACCTGTCATGGTTTAGATCAGTCATTATGTAAAGCATAGACAGCACTTATGACAATGTGTTAGTATATTGCTATATTTCTCCAAAATATACTTCCTCTGGTAATCATGCCATGAGGTCATACCAGTCTTTTGCTGATACTAATTAACTCGGTGTAATCTAGACTTAAGTGATCTTTTCTGCAGATAAACAGTATGATTTGTAGTTGAATTTGTGGTCAGTTTGGTTGTATTTTCTGGGGGTTTGTCTTTCTAAGGATGATTTGTATGACCTTAAATATGTGTGGTAATTAACAAGAGAATAATAAAACATCTGGAGATCATGATATTGTGTGGTTTAAGCAGCATCATTCCATGAAAGGAAAATCAAATCCTTACTGCAGTGCTAGAATTATCTAATCAATAGACATAGTGGATGCATGAAAACCAAGTTAACATATTTTATGTGACTATCAAAACACCTCTTGATGGTAAGATTGCTCAAAAGAGGTTCCTACCTACTGTGTCAAAGGTAAAATATGAACATGGATTGCAGACTTTTGGATACTGAAATTACTCAGTTCTCCTTGTAACTTAAGAAAGAGATATAAAAGGAAAAGCCAGCACATCCAGAACAAAAAGGAAGAATTCTTAATAGAGTGTGTTGCTCATCCTTGGGACTCACTGGATAGGAAATTGCCATTGCTGATAGGTTTAGAAAGTGTGCTAGGCACATCCCTCAATATGCAGTAGACAGAGGGGTGTTTGGTTTTGTGGTGTAAGATGTCAATGCAAAATAGTGACTTTCCTTCCAAAATCGCCAAATCATGTTTGTGTTAGAGCTACTTAAATTTAAGTCTTCCAAAATTAAAAATGTGAAAGAACCAGGCTAGTAAAGGCTTCTCCACCTAAATATTATTGTTTGTCACTTAAAAGCTGTTTTAATTACTTCTAGGCAAAACAGGTAAAAATCTAATTTTCTTCTCATTTGATCTAACTGAGGATTTTCGGAGTGGGGGTGGAGGAGAGTGGCAAGGAGGAAGAATTTACAGCCAGAGGGAAAATTCCTTCTAACATGTGATTCAAGTAGAAGAACAAAGGAATCATAGTTGCAACTAATCTAGTATTTAGCCCAATTAAAATCTTTACTTTTTGCATTTTCCTCTATCTTCAGTAAGATTGCCTTCGCATAGACTTAGTGCAATATACAGGTAGTCTGAAAGGCGGTTACATGATTTTGCACAGTGCTGCATGCTGAGACAACTGCATCAATGTTTCGGTCTAGCAATAAATGTTTTCTGCCTTCAAGCTGAAGCTTATTTAGCTTGGCTTATCGGGTGCTGCTGTAGCAACCATCAGTCTCCAGGCAACTGAGGCACATTGACCTCTTCGTTGAACTGAGTGTAGCACTACTTCAGTTTAGCTGCCTGAGACAATAGTAATGGTGTTGAACATGAAAAATGTGAAAATAAAAATATTTAGATGAAAACTAATGTTTAGGTTTGAAAACGATTTCAAGTGTATGTGGTATATGCTTTGTTACAAGCTGCAAAGTTCGTTGGTGAGGCAGTGTCTGTATAGACCTTGTATAAAATGTTGGGAATCTTGCAAGCATTTTTACGCAGCAGTAATTCTGCTATAGTAGTTCTTTTACTTAGATAGTAAAGACTGTTGGGGTTTATTTGGAAAGTTAAAATATCTGTGTTTTTGAATAAGTGACTGATTATTATTACTATTTTTGAAATTGTAGATGCTCTTGAAAGTAGTTATTCTTCTTTCAGATCCATTGTTTGCTGTATTAGAGTGTCTGGCTTTCTTTAGAATACTCGTGAAGAAAATAAATTGCTATATGGGTATACTGGGTTTGTTCCCAAATCTAGTCATTCTTTCTGCTAGTTAATATGAGAATGAAATTGTGATTCCTAATACAGAGGCTAATGTTCTTAAGGAAAACAGATTCTTGGGTAAGGTATTGCTTCCATTGTCTATGTAGAACTCATACAGGTTAAGTGCTATGAAGACAGAAGCAGGTGGAAATGATGGAGGAACAAACTTGAGGTAAAAGGGATTTGTGTTGAAACTATAGCTCTGGTTTCAGTTAGGTTTGTGGGGGAGGTGGAGGAATCACAGTCTTACCTCTGTGTAGCCTCCTTTTTGAAAAACAAAACAAACATGCGACAAACCCTCTTAATGAGGTAGCATTCTTCTAAGTCCTTATACCAGTCTTTTTTATGTGTAATTTATAAATAAATAGATTTTAATTAGTTAAAATTTTATATAATGTTCAGCTTAGCATGGAAGAGATGAGTAAACTGGTAGTAAACAGTCGAGGTTATAGCTTTTGCACATTATTGGAAGATAGGCCTTTTACCCTTGTGGTTTTTAATGACTTGATGTGCCCTTGTTGTACACTGGGCAGAGGTATAAATTAGTTTCTGTAGGTGTGCCATTAATTTTTCATTTTGCCTTTCAAATCCCACTGTGTTTCCCAGTTGCATTCATTCATGCCCTTCTTGGAAAATACTTGAGTGCTGCTGTTTGGAGGTTAGATGGTTTCATTTAATGGAAGGGTTTATTTATACATTTGCTCAAAACAACTGATTCTCAAAGACAGTATTTGGTTATTTGCTTATTCATAAACGAGTGTCTTCATTACAGCTAGAAGTTTGAAGTACCTATTTTTACTACTAACATAAAAATTACTAATGATGTGAATAATGTACCCATTGGGTGATTTTACATGTGATGTACACAGTTTTCCTGAGAGATTTTTATTACAATAATTTATAAATTTGTAATTAGTGTTCTTTGTGATTAAAAAGTTGCTTTTGCCTTGTAAGATATCATGAGCACTTTTTCTGATTTCAACTTTTCCAGCCTCCTAATTACGCTTTTCAGTTAATTCCTTTATTAATTAATGAAAACACTGATAGTAAATTTGCACCTTGATTATCTGTGTTAGGCAAACCAAACCCAGCCTTTAAGGACTTCAGAGTGCTTGGATGGTAATGGTGACATATGGGAAGGGTTATCTTTTCAATTCCAGTATTGCTTTCATAGAATGAGTGAGTAAAAGACCACAGTGAATGTTTGGGGTTGATCCTTATTCATGACGTATGTGTGATAGCAGGTGAGGTGAGATTGCCTGTAAAGAATATACCTTCCACTTTCAGTCATCAGTAATGCCGGAAGATGTTTTAGTAAAGAAGTCAATATAGTTTGTTTGAAAATCAGTTCTGTTCAAAGGCCAAAATATAAATTAAGAAGGTGTAACTGCAAGTATTGGTTTAGTTAAGATAGAGCGTTTATCATGCTGCATTTTAGTGTTATTATTTGTTGTATTAGTTATTTTGAAAAGTCATATGATGGTTTTCAAAAGAAATGTGGAAACAGTTTTTTATTGGGGAATTTCTGTGTTGTCCTCAATTCTGTCCTTGACTCCATCTGTATTTCTTGGCATATAGGAAAATAAACAGGAATTTGTTGTTTGTTTTTTTTTTTTCTCCATTGGAAACAAGGTCTAGATAAGATTTATAAACAAATTCCGTGTTTGTGGTGAAAATATTCAAGCATTGTCATGCATGAAAGGCTGTTGATGGGGCAGAGCTTAGGCGTTCCAGGAATCTGTTTGCATTGCTGCAGTTAACTGCAGACTGACCACCCTTCTGAGGGGTATAGTGGCATCGCAGATGAGTAACAGGTTTTTGAGAGGGCAGGTGATGATGTGTAGCTGTGATCTCCGACATCTCCTAAATGAAGTTAAAGATGGTACCAGAAGTACTGAGACTATAAAAGGAAGCATTAACACATTCTTCCCATTGTATTGAAAGAAACAGCAAGAAAGCCAAGAAAAAACAGCGGTTGCATAACTGGCCATAAAAACTCTAGGGATAAAAATCACTCTTCTTCATTTCCCAAGTTAAGCTAGGAAACATAAGGCCAGGTTGCTTTTGCTGTTATTGCTTGGTAGGCATCTCTTCTCACTTCTGAAGTAAAGCAGTTAGTTTATATATATTATCAATTTTTTATTATCGTTACGTACATAGCCTTAATGTGTTTTCATATCTAAGCTCATTTAATTGCAATGCAGGTTTTAATTTTGATGTTAATTTCAATAGTACATTGTTCTGATTAATGTTGCTTATCATTGACCAAAATACATCAGCTTAAGGTAACTTAGCAAGCAGTTGGCCTGCTGCTTGAATTTCTTTCCATACATCGTGAAAAAAGTCATTTGCATGGAAAGGAGTAGTGATGTCTTCTCAGAAGTGTAGCAAGATAGCTCACAAAAAATTTAGTTTGAAACTTCATGTGTATTAACATTTTTTTATACTTTTTGGGAGTAGTTGGCCCTGAGAAGTAGTTGTTGGTGATATCTAGTGCTCTTGATTACTTTGTGTTAATAGGAACAAAGGGTAGTTTTGCAGCTTCTATCACAGCATCCTGCTGTGATGAAGAACCTAGAATGATTGGTAGATAGCATGACCCCAACCACATTAATCTGGTACTCATACCCTTTGGGGTATAGACAGTACAAGAGCAATGTTTTTATTTTAAACAAGAAATAAAAACAACCTTTAAAATTATTGTTGACAAATATGTATTAGCTGAAATAGGTAATTAGGTGAATTGTCACTAATTGTAAAGCATCACCATGATATAATGCAAAGCTACAATATGGCAATGACTATTTTTAAAGCAGAGAGGAAATGAGATGTTGACTGGATATAAACTGATTAAGAAGCCCTATTGGAATTGGTTGTTCCAGCCATCCATGTTGTCCTATCATGAAAGGAGGAGAGTTCAGTAATGGTTTGACTACAATTAAATCCCTCCCCTTTCTTTATGGAAACTCAACTGTAGGCATTTCAGCATTAGCCTAAACAATGGTTTTGAATATGTTAAGCCCCTAACAATTAGGGAGCAGTTTGGGGCATTGAATAATGTGGAATGATGCAATTGAACCTGACAGCTTCAACAGTCAGCCTACTCATGGGACCCGAAAGTTGTTCACACTTGGTTTCATCTCTCATCACACGCTGAGTATTAAAACCTTACTGGTGTGGAGCTGATGCAGAAATGAGGCCTGTTACCAGAAAATATTTCATAGCATAAAACAAATGAGGGAATGAGGGAATATTCATGCTCAAAGGTTCTTAAATGTTTGAGTATGCCTAATCTAATTGTGTACACCTAAGTATTGTACCATTTTTCACCCCTTTGGTGGTTTGGTTTTTGTTGGGTTTTTTTTGTTTGTTGGTGGTTTTTTTTTTTTTTGGTTGTTTTTTTTTTTTTTTGTTTGTTTGTTTAAATATCATCAAAAATATTTAAATGAATAAAATAATTTCCCTGGAAATGTAAGTAAATATCCAGTTATGAATGCAAATAGTTGTCAACTTGGGAAACTTTAGTCACACTGTTACAGTAAAATACAGTTTTGGAGAGATGCAAGCAAATATCAAATCACTTCAAATACTTCAGAGGATATGTATGTATACAAGTTTAGTAAAGTTGCAAGTCGTATTCTTCTAATTAAAGGATACACTTGCACTTTCTTGCTGTAGAGGAAGTAGTTTTAGGCATCAATCAAATATCAATCATTTATTCTTACTGCACTCGGGCATTCTGTGAATTACAGTGTATCTTCCTTCATAAACTGCTCTGCTGCTTATTGCTTTACTGATTTATTGAACATGCCACAAATGAAAGCAGGGTATGCTATACCTCTAAACGGACTTAAATCCTTCTTCTAAAATCTTTTCAGGAAAATCTGCTGCCTTTTCAAAATGAATACTTAGCAGTCTCTTTATTTCATTAGTTCATACGTTTTGATCATGTATTGTGTTGACTATTTAAACAGAATCAGCTGAAATAAAGAACCGTGCAGCTTTTAAAGTTCTACATTTTAGAATGTTTCAGTCCTGTGACCTTAATATGTATTGACAGGATGATTGCGCATTTTTAATAAATGCTAGCTACAGCTTGTTTTGACTGTGAGTGAAACATAAAGCTTCTATTTCACCTTTAAATAATGTAGCACTCCTCCACCTTCTCCACTTTCCTGTCAGATGAAGTCGTCACATACGTAATAAAGCTTCGCAAATCGTTATTCTTGTCATTTTACCTTGCCATTTAAGAAAAGTATTTTCAAAATCTTTTATTAACCTTCAGCTTACTTGAGCAGTTTTATTAATGTGACTTTTTGCTTTGCCAGTTGCTTAGGATACATGATGGCACTAGAACTTTTGTAGTTCCAACTTGTTGTAGGGCACGTTTAGTATTATTTTAAAGTATAAGCAGGGGTTAAGTTTAGGATGAACCACCACTTGTGAAAAACCTCAAGTTCTTAGATGTTAAGTCTTTTGATCTGTTGTATCAACCCACTTAGCAAACATTGTTTAATTCCTTTGATGTCTTTTGTTTTGTGATGTGATGGTTACTCAACAGACTTTAGCAGCTCCTTTCAAGATACTTAGGTACTTTCAGAAAGTTCTTACAGCTATTTGGTCATGTTTCAGTCAAATAAACATGTATTTGCCTTGCTGATTATAGCTGCCCCTCCATCATAAATTAATATATAGTTGCTATTGCAGTTTTAAGCAGCCTTGCAGCAAGGCTTACACAGAGTAAAAGTATAGCAGCTTCTGTTTAAAATGTGAGCAGTACACTTACTAGAATTGAGAACTATTTTATAGAAATATTCAAACACTAAACAGAAGTAAGACTTGGTGTTTGTAGTTAAAAAACCAAAAAGGCACAAACTGTATTAGTAGAACTCATAACTTCAACCAGTTTATTTAAATGAAGTATATATATTTTCTTTTGGTGGTCTTGTCTTAGATATGGGAGCAAATAATGGTTGAATCTTGTAGTATTCCATTCTATAAGGTTTTTTCAGTGAAAAGATTTGACAGAAAACTACATTTTTTTGAAGTTAGTTTTGGTTTTGAGAGGAAAACAGCTGTAGGTTACTAAATAGTTGAGTTGGAATAGGCACTTATTAAGGATTATAGCAGGAGCTGTGTGGCACTGCTGCCGTCATCAGTAGGTATTACACTACTAATATGTGCTGTGCTTCTGGAAGCTGTTATATCTGGGTAGGTGGAAATGCCTATAATATTTTTAACATTTAAAAGTAATTCACTTTAATTCTAGAAAAGACATGCAATTCCTTAAAAAAGAGAAATAACAGCCACATTTGGAGTGAAACTGTAGTTTTTGCAGTCTTGTGCATGTACCTTTAAACTGAGAAGTGAAAAAGCCCTGATCATTGTGAACAATTACTTGTGGCTTTTTCTAACTTTGTGACAGTAGAAGAATTTAAGTATCAGGCACAATTTCTCACCAGTATATAGTAAATAAAGCATCATTGAAAACAGTTGTGTGAATTCATAAAAGTCCATTCATCAAGTTTAATATGTTGGCTGAAAGCCAAAACTTAATGGTACTGTGTGATTCTTTCCAGAGACATAGTTTATACTCTGTAATATTTTGCTGTAATAACCAGTATGTTTCCTCTGTCTCTTGTGTGCAGTTATACATGTCAAAATGTCCCACAAATTGAGTTTCTTACTGTTCACCTCCTTTTTTTGTTCCCCCCCCCCCGAAAAAAAAAAGTAAAGGTTGTTTACATTTTCTTAAAAGATTCGTTTTAAGACCAGTGATAACACCAGTTGTGTATCTTTGACTTCCCCCTCCTCCAAGTATTGCAGTCCTTGCTTTGTTCTGAAGTTATTTTTTTCATCAGGTAGGAAAATGCCTTTTTAATAAGGCAGTGCCTTTTTTTTTTTTCTTTGATTGCCTGTCTCTGCAACTCGGCATTTGACACAAATCTTTTCTTCGAAAGGGAAAAAGCGTAAGCAGCCAAGGAAGAAGGTATTTTTATTGCATTGGATTATGCAAGATTTTGGCCAGCCTCCTTAGCTTCATCTGTTTAAGGGTTCATTTTCGCTTGTTTGGCACAAGTCCCAGCAGAGACCTTCAGAATTGTGGTTAGCAACATGAATGAACACAAACTTTGGGAGCTCTTCAATAAGTAGAGCTGGCCAACTGCCAAAAATACAGTTCCTTATATGGGGTCAGGGCAAAGCTGTGATTCCCCGAGCCCCCTATTGTATAGAAAACATACTTGTAATGGCTGTTTGCGTTCTTTAAAATAAAAACAAAACAAAACAAAAAAACACCAGGCTTCCAAGTCTATCAAAATAGGAAGTAACAGGATAGTGTGCAGGTTTTACTAATGACGGAGTCGAGCAAAGGAAATATGGCTCTGTGTAGTTAAACTTATAGAGCTGAAAGTTGGACCTTTTGACCTCCACAGCCGGCTTGTGATGTAAGGAACCCAGGCATTTGTGAGACATCTGTTGTCTACCTGCCCTTATTTTGTAAATGGTTTAATAAGATTAAATAATTAGTAGGATAACCACATGGTCCTAGCATTGAGTGCATACTTCAGGATTGTGGAGAAGGCTACCCGTCCTGCTACACTGGGGTTGTTTTAAAAATGCAATTTAAGTATTTTTTTAGTATTTACTGCAGTAATTTTTTCATTGGAAGGGGTTCGTTTTAATTAGCAGGTCTTGCCAATAACAAGTAAATCATGTTTTGAAACCTGACGTATTTTCAGAGTGCTGCAATTTTATTTCTGTACTCATGAATGGAAATGAATATTTTTTTCTTTTAAGTATGTTGTTTTTTGAAAACATTGAACTTGAAATAATAATTGTGCATTATGAATATATTCTTTAAAATATATTTAGCATTTCTCCCCCTTTTTTAAGAAAGGGACTCAAGTATTAATTGGTTTCTTGCAGGCAAACACCCTACCTGGATCATCTCTCAGTCTGCCGCCATCCCACATGTATGGCAATAGGCTGAATCCAAATTCGGCAATGGCAGCGCTTATAGCTCAGGCTGACAACAGCCAAGCAGGTAAGCGTGCTGCTGCTGGTGACAAAGGTGCAGCTTTACAGACTTCAGTGTTCTTGAAAAGATTGTGTAATTTTATTTTTGAGCCCTGCTCAGCGTCTGCATAAAGTTGTGATATGTTGGGAGGAAATTCTCGG
>JAOEHY010002698.1:0-53793 GCA_025447955.1 Psilopsiagon aurifrons | reverse complement strand
ATGCGAGGGGCAGGGGCAGGGGCTGGGGGAGGAAATTCCAGCTGCTTTCAGCAGACAGGCGTCCCTTTTGCGATCCTTCAGCATCTTGCGACTGAAGGCTCTTTTCACACCCTGCAACGTGACTGTTTTGCCTTTTCGGGGCCGGTGATGTGGGGAAGGGGGGTGGCCTACGTCCACATTTGGGGAGCTACCAGGATCCCCCCTCTATTCTTCTTATTTTTCAATAGTGGGCACTTGTATCGCCTGAGATTTTCTGTCTGTGGGTTCTGAGGGTGTGGATGCTGGGGGTGGGGGGTGTGCGGCTGGCAGGAAACGTGATGAGATCTGGCTCTACCTTGGAGATAAAGGAAGCAATTCTTCATCTTATGCCAAAAAAAGAAAGGATGCCCAGTGAGCCTTGATCGCTGGTCAGCACACTCGCTATTGCTGCTGGCTCCGATGAATGGGAGATGCTTTATGTGCATGTGCTCGCAGCACAGGTGCATTCCTGGTTTTGTGTTACAACAATCCCAGCAAGAATTAACCTGAAGCTTTCTTTTCCAACCTATGCTGTAGTGAAAAATGCAATTAATTCCTAACAAAAGCATTAGCCAGGGGAGGGGGAGAGTCACCCTCTTTGCCATACCCTTCATAGTACAACCAGTTAGACAACTGTGCACCAGCTGGTAAAGAGACAGAGGACCACGCCTCTGTTAGCTCCGAACTCGGGTGGGATAAGAGCAGCTCTGGTGTGAACCTGTTGGAAACCAGTTCGTTCTATTTAATGGTACCACCTGGCTTTTGCTGTAAGGGAGTTGGGGTGATGACAGGGTTGGGTGGCGGCTAGTGTTCAGTGCCACATTCATTATGTGCAAAATGATAATGAAATTGATAAAAAGCTACTTGGAGCATTCCCCCCTCACCCTTCCCCCTTTTATTCTGTGTGAAACCCCAAACCTGCTTCTGATTAAGAGAGCCTCTTTTGGCTGAACCTCTTGGACTTCCTTGGGAGGATGCTGGATTTATGCAGTTGGAACTTTGAGGCAGGAATATCTTTGTAAGGCATTTTGGCAACTTCCCCAGATTGCAGATCTGTAGATAGTGACAAGGGGCTTTGGTTCTTGTTCTGAGCGCAAAACTCAGGTACAACACCATACTGGTTACTTTCTATAAGTGTACATGTCTGTATCTCTTAAAATACAGCACTGCAGTATGCTGGAGCAATAGCCTAACACAGATGTGAGTAACTCCAGTAGAACAGTGCTGCGTTGCAAGAAAACCCAGGTTAAAGTGTGTTTCTGAATGGAGGTGCATGTGTTAGCAAACGAAGGAGCGATTCTGTACAATACCGGGGAGGGGCAGGTGAACAGGATGGAGGGAGCTCCTGCGTCATCCTGTTTTCTCCCCCCATGCAGGTCTTTCAAATGCTTTACAATTAACGATACGCTCACAAAATCAGGAGGGAGGTGGGGATGGCTGGAGGATGGGGGGGAGCGTGTTGCATCCAGCCAGCAAAGCACGTTCCGCTGGCAGATATGGGATGAAAGAGCAGAGGAGGAGAAGGAAAGGCAGACAGGGAGGCAGTGACAGAGCGGTGGGTGGAGGTGCACAGCACGTTTTAAAACCAAGTAGGTAGCTCTGGGATTCTTCAGAGTCAGAAGAGAGCTGTTGGGAAAGGGGGATGATTTAGCCCATACCAGCACAGGTTGGGCAATGGAGCTCGAGTCTGTTCTTTTACACCCTTGTGGGGTTTACTCCTGGCATTTTGTATTCTGACACATGTAGAACTGCATGGCATGCGGGTCTCTTGGTCGCACTCTCTTCCCACTCCACACGTTAATCCACCGCATGGTACACACCCCTTTGCGCGTGCATGTGCAGCACACATCCCCCCTCGCTCGCGTCTGTACTACACATACGTGCACAAGCACACAGGCACTGGTTCACACATGCTTCCTGATCCTTACTGCAGCCGTGCAACCTGAGCGTGCCAGCCCATGGATATCTGCTGGATGCTGCTTGGGGGCAGAGCCCCAGCTCCTGCTCCTGTACCTGAACACACAGCACAATCGCCAAGCTGGCTGTATAACAGTTTGCTCAGCAAAGCTGGGGATATACCAGGGGAAGCTTGAATTTGGAGAGGAAAAAAGGACCTTGGTTTTCAGCCTGTGCTCTTTCTGTGTCCCCACCCAGACCTTTCACAGAGAGGAAGAGATAGAATGGGCTCTTGAGCACAGGCAGGAGTTTCCTTCCCAAAATAAAGACAGCTCTCCTCGAATTATTTTGCAGGGGAAGCCCCTGGTGTCCCGCCTTTCTGGCAGCTAAACAGCAAAATGTGGTAATTGCAGGCTTGGGTGTGGAAAGAACCTGTTCACGTTTGCGTCTAGGTGTGCCTGTGTGTGTCTGTCCTCCCACCCCTCAAAGAGAGATGCATTCACACTCTCAATACCTTGTGGATTATTCTTTCTTGTGGGTGAGATGCCAATGTGAAGAATGAAGTAACTGACTGTGCCCACCCATGAGAGATGTAGATAGCTTGGTGGTGTCATTTCTGCCTACAGTTGATTTCAGCTCTGAATCTTTACCCACAAAATGCTCAGCTAGAAGGCAGCAGAACCAAAAGGCTGGGTCAGAATTGGGTTTAGCTTGTACTGGCAGTGAGAGATGCAGTCAGTAATACGCAGGGCTGGGTCGTCAGATAGGTGGCTAGAGATGCAAGTGTTGCATGCACCGCATACTAGAACAGATGGACGTTATGGGGTATGTGCTCAGTATTGGATTGCATGAGTGATTAAACAATAACCCGCAAGCAGGTTTCCCACTTGTGGGTGAGATGAGTCTCATTCATCACCAGACATATCCAACGGCTTCCCTCCCGCTCCGTCCTCTCCTCCTCACCCCAGCGCTGGAAAGCCAGCGGCTGCAAAGGTTTGAACCTGCCACACCCATCAAATCAAAGCAGGGGAAGAGGCAGTCTGCATTTCTTTCCCCTTCCACACGAGCAGCATGAATAAACAGGGCTGTACCTCTGAAGATGTGGTTTAATGCAATCAGAGAAGGAGAAGAAAGCATTAGGGAGCTATTGTAGCGATTACAGCCAGCCAGTGAGGTGTCTTGTCATTCCAGGAACTGCAGAGATGTGCAGAAAGGAGGAAATGGAGAAAGAGAGAGAAGGGGAAGGTGCACACGGAGTTAAAGGTTTTCCTCACCTCAGGATATTAAAATGTCTCAGACCTCATTTAGAATAACTTCATGCTGCACAATCCAGGTGCTTCGAAACTTGCTAGCCGTGCTCTTGCCTTTAAACACGGGGAGAGGAAAAAGGGATATTTTAAAGGAAAGGTGTTCCTCAACGCCCCTCCTCCCTCCACTTGCAAGCCTGGTGTAAATCATCACAGACCATTGACTGGAGGGCAGAGGCACTTCATCTGCACCTCAGGAGAGTCTCGCCACTGCCTCCGCCTTTCCGAAAGGCACCCGGTGCTTTTTGTGCTTCTTCCAGTAAGCAATTGCTGCTGCACAGAAGTTTAATTACTCCAGGTCCTTCCTAGTTCTCTTCCTGCGGCCATACCCTTGGGGTTTCTCCTGAGAATGTTGTCTCCAGGGAAACACCCATTGCCCCGTCCTCCTCCTCTGCTGCCTTTGCAGACTATTAGAGACATTGATTTCTCCTAGATCGCATAATGTAACTGTTCTTAATGGCACAGACAAGCCCCCTCCTAGGGAACTAATTGAAGGCAGAGTTTCCAGGGGGAGAAGGACAATGGTAATGCTTGGTGGGAGAGAAATCAGTCCGTTGATCCAATTTGCCTATTGCCACTTGGTCCTGAGTGAGAATCCCAGCAAAAAGAACTTCTTCAGGCAGCACTCACTAGTACGTAGAGACATCCCTTCCAAGAGGGATGCATTGAATCTCGTACCTACCAGGTACCATGCTCAGCCCAGGGAACCAACATGTATTGTCTGAGGGCTTGTCCTGGCCCAGTGCTGAGGGTGGCCAAAGGATCTCAGAGCTGCTTTTGCCTCAGGACAAGAAAATGGGCTTTAGCTCCAGGTTCTGCTCATGCCCATGCATGAGAGGATGGGCATTGCTTGGAGATGAGGGATGAGAGGGACACATCCTCCAGTCATGTGGCTCTGACTGACTTAAAAGGAGAAAGCTTAAAGAGGTTTCACCTCAAGTCCCCTCTCATTTCAGGCCAGCTGATTCTGTGATGCCACCCCAGGATCTAGTAGCCGTATTTCCCTCTTCCCTTTTCCCAGAGAGCAGGAATTCCCCACTGCTGGCAGCTACCAAGTTGCAAGGTCTTCTTGTGCTAGTGGAAAGGTGAACTGGGCCCTTTGCCCCTTTCAAGATGGAAGGAGGCTGATGGTCTTACATGACGTGCATGTGGGATGTGTACACCTGCTGGAGGCATGTGCTCCTCTCAATGATCCCCATCTGCTCCATGTGCAGAAGACATGGGGTACAAGGGGGCTCTGCCTACTCCGTACTAAGCAGGCATGTATATGCAGATGGATTGGTGTTTCAACAGGTAAACCAGCAGGCATAGTCTGAAGTTTCCCTCTGCTTCTGTCTGAGATAGTATGAAGCAGAAGCACCACACATATATAACTTGAGACCCCTGCATGCTCCCAGTAGGCTGGTGCTGCATTACTGCCTACCACTTGTTCATTCCATGAGTTGCATGGACTTCCCTCTCTACCACTCTTCTGATGTCCCCTCCTCCTGCAAGTAAATGACTAACGTCTCTTCCATTGCTTTGGGCTTCCTCTCTACTAAAGGAGGGCTTTATTTGGATTTGAGAATGAACAATTACTCTGATGACAGTTCCATGCTAAAGACATGAGGATGGTAAATGGTTTTGGTGGCAGATCCCTATGTTGATGCCTGTTGGAAGTCACTATGTGACTCCCCTGTTTGCCATGAGTCTGACAAGTCTGAAGGATAGATTTAGCAGCAGTCCATACCTGGCTGCATCTGCATTTTGAAAGCCCAGTGTCCACCTGTAAGGCAGCAACCATAGCCAAATAATATCCCATAGGAGACTTGGTCATCCAGAAAGGCCCAGTGGAAGCTGAACATGCCTTGCTGGTGGACATACTAGAATACCTTGCTGTGGGAATACCAGAGCAGGTATGCGATTGAAACACCTTTCAGCATCTGAAGTCCAAAGCCAAAGTCTGGAATCCATCCACATTCATTTACTCTATAATTCTAAGATCCTCCTGAGCACACCCGGAGGTGACATGTAGCCTTAGAGCTCTGATAGCCTCATGTGGAGAAGGTGTTTATATTTCCTTATGGCTCTCTCTATCACCTGCCGAGCATGTGTGTAAAACTCCATGGCTTTTCATGGTTGCCAGCACCACAGGCCAGTAGTTAGTAGATCGGAATTGTTTTCAGGAGAGCTGGTTTCTCTTCTTAGCAATGCTATTAACCTGCTTTCTGACTTGAACTAAGCACAGTTTCTCTGCCTGTCATGGCTGCCTCTGCAAGATGCTGCTTCAGTTTGGCATCTAAAAGTGTGTGAAAGGGAAAAAAAGGATTCATATGCCCTCAGGTGAGAGGTGCTTTAGTAAATGAAGCATTGCTTTATCCATCCTCAGTCACTCCTGCAGTGCTGGGATGTTTATTAGCCACTTGAGTTCCTTTAACAGAAAACATTGATTTTCTTCCCAGACCCAGGCTTTATTACTATGGGCCCGAGCCTGAGAGTAGGTCTGCAACTTCAGTTTTCTCCCTGATATTCACCAGTTTGCTAACTTCTCCCCTACCATTAGAATGATCCAGCCTGCAGCAACCTACAGTATGTGTATGGGGTGTAATGAAAATAGTGATTTGTTTTTACTATGACAAAAGGTATTTGGACTTTTGGAGTTATGCTGATACTGCTGTCTCTGCCTATTACTCATTTTGTCTCCTTTGCCCACCTGCTCTGCTCCTTGCCTTCCTCCTGCTCCCTTGACCATGCTGTCCTGCTGCTGCTGCTTCTCTCCTCCAGCTGGGTACCACCTCTCTTTTGGGCTGTGCTTCTTGGGGGGCTCCTGCTGGCAGCATCAGCCACTACCTACTAATCCCTACTAACTGGGTTCTTACTCCTTTCACCTTTCCTGGCACTGGTGTCAGAAGGGAAGCTGGAAAACTATATGGGTTCTTCCTTTGTGCTTCCAATTGCTTTTTTGGCTTCCCCAGTTCTCCTCCACTTGGGCAGCTGTTGCAGATATGCACCTATAGACTGAGACAGCAAAGTGGTGCATCTTCACTTATCACCTATGGCTACTAGCAAAGGTAAAAGGTTGCCCAGACCTCGCTAGGGAAGAGTATGGTTGCTATAGGAGCAATAGATGTGGTACATACTAGTATTCCTGCTTTCTTGAGGGTTCATTTCTTCTGGGCTTGTCCTTTGGCTACTAATGCCACTGTTGGGTGGCAGACTGTGCTCCAGCCGTTTTGTTGGTCCAATAGATGATGTCATGAGCCTGCCTTCCTCCCACTGGGGTTGGTTGGCTTCAATGCCTTGAAAGGAGAGCCAGGATGTACTTATATTCATTTGAATTATAACCAATAAATGTCAGTCCCGTTCATTACTCATCTTCTGAAATTTCTTGAATTAATTCCAGACATAATCCCAGTTTATCTCTATTTATAGGGAGCTGGGACATCTCACAATATTTAAACATTCTCTTGGTAGCAGTATACCTTTCTGTAAGGGCTGGGGATTAGTAATGCTAATGGGCTCTAAAAGAATCCTTCTCACTTGGTTTGAATGCCCCGAAAATTTAGGGATTCAGGGGAGTGTGTTTGGATGTGAACCTAACTCTGAAGCCAGCTTTATTCTACTCTTCCCATAATTGCCTGGGAGTGAAATTGAGGTCTCAGGAATTTCAGGGTGTTTTTATGAATGGGGGTGGTTTCTAACAATGGGTGAGGTCTAATTTATAGTTTCAATTACTCTTGTAATTGTTAAGACTATTATCAATTGGCATGCGGTTCATCAGACTATTGAATGGTGTCTAATCCATTTCTTTTATTAATAGTATCCAATGACCTTATAAATCTGCAATGTTAAGTACTCAAGGGCAGGCAGGTTGGGGCAGCATGGTACCATGCTTTGCTCTTTTGCACAAGATGCCAGCCATTTATATTGGTCCAAATTGAAACCAGCAGGATGTAAACCACAATGGTTTTCTATTCTCCTTGTATCATCCTTTCTTCTGTCTGCTTTAAGAGTATGATAGTCAGTGGTGGATTTATAAATAATGATGGGGAACTAAGGCAAAGGGCTGTTAGAAGCTGGGCCAAAAGGAGAGACACTCAGGAGGGACACTTCACTATAGTTTGGAGAGCAACACTGAAATGGTGCTTCTGTTCCACAGAACTGGGGGCACCTTTCTTACTGTCAAGGCTTTCATTCCTAGCTTGTTATGTTGGAGTAGTCAGGCTGGCAGCTTGCAAAGACCTGGATTGCACAGGCTGAGGTGGGATCTGTCAGAATAGACACCTTGCACGAAAAAAGAGGAAAACCAGTGGTTTTAACCCTTCCATTTCCCATCTAAGACCTGAAGAAACTTCAAGCCCTACACAGAGTCTTGAGGGTAGACACTCACAATTGGTGTTTGACGTTTGCCATTAAAATTGCAGTCAAAAGCATGATAAGGATGCAACCAGTCCCACCTAAAGCACAGGATCTTGTAATGGCCTTTCCTTAAACTCCAATCAGAATAGCAGCTGAAAGAGATTAGATCCTAAAGAAAGGACAAATGGAACAAGGAAAAAAGATCCCCACCCCCAATAACTGAAGAACTGAAGCTAAACTGGGAACTCCATGAGGTAAATGGAAAGTGGTTAACTTCCAGAGGATAGTTAGCAAAGTTAATACGGCAATCAATACCTGAAGCCTGAAGCTCCCTCTTACTTGGTGAAACTACATACGCAGCAAAAAGAACCCTCCATTATGGTGCTAGTGTGCAAGACTCTGTGGAAGACAAAAGAATAGACAAATTAATACAAAATGAGCCCTAATGGCTTATAGGAATTTTTAACAAATCTTCCTTTAAAAGTTCAGTTAATTCTTCCTTGTGGTCTTTGTTTTGTCTTCCACAGTTCAGGAAGAGATACCATAAGACAATGCCTTATCTTGTCAAATTCCATTACTTTTTAATTAGAGTGTGACTGACGAGGAGTCTGAAACATACTGCAATGTTTTACCATTGTTCTGAACTGAGAAATAAAGGATTGTTGGAAGCTGAGCTACCTTCTTAGTGGTGTCTGTGATAAGCTGTAGGACTTCCTTTCTAACTGTGGAGGTGCCTAAAGCCACCTGTAAAGTCCCCTAAACATTTAAAGACTGCTTACTGGCAAGCCTAGGTGATCCTTAGGTTGGTTTATAGGTAATGACCAGCTCAATGCCTCCTAAACATCAAAGCTACCATGGGATCCATAAACCAAGTGTTCTTCCAGTTGCTTTCCCTGCACAGCCCAAACGGGTGAATTTGTCACAGTGCACAGGTCAAGTGCCTGCACAGAATGCATCCAAGAGGAAGGGAATGTACTAGCTTCCTTTTATCTGGAAACACTCTGATTAAGGTATTTACCCAGATACGTGGTGAATATATATATATATATCTTTACCCCTAAAAAACAATTAATAGGAGCCATGAAGGAGGAAGGTCAGGATTTGGGAAAAGGGCAGAAGAAGTCACGATGTACTGGTGGTGGAACATGGTTGTTTCAAATCATCCTATCTTATTTACAAAGCTTATGGAAGCAATCTCTGAACCATGAGCTGTGAATGCTTTGAAGACTCATGAGGGCTGGACGAGGTGTCAGGAGGCTGAAAAAGAACAAGGAGAAGATAAGAAATTGCAGACTACTTCATTTCTGGAAAAAAAAATGGTGGAAATAATCAAATAAAGGAGATTATTAGGAGCCAGCACAGATCTGTCAAGAATAGATCATGTCAAACTAATTTAGCTTTCTTCTATAACGAGCCTTGTGGGTACAGGGGAAGTAGTTGTCATACCTTGTCATTTGTAAGGATTTTGACATTATCACAGAGGCTTTTATCATAACTGAACCAAAGAAACATGGTCCAAAGGAAAACATTACAGCATTGATACAGGACTGGCGTAGATAATCCTATTGGATGATTTTCTGCTGAAACAGAAGATTCTATCGAGCGGGTTGCCACAAGTTTGAGCTGTGGCCTGTTTATGTTTCATGTTTCCATTAAATACGTTGTACTTTACACTTTAGTTTCAACCTGATGACTGTTTAGAGAAAGTGCTTTCTAAAATCTGCAGGTGGCACAAACCAGGTATAGGCTGGTGGAAATTACTGGAATTCGAGACAAACTTGTCACACCAAGGATGTGGTTTGAGCAGCATCAGAGTGAATGTCAAGGCTGTCCATGGGAATGATGAGTAAGTTGGAGCCCAGAGGTCAGCTATCTATCTTTTGGAAGGGGGGACAGTCTCTAGAGGACCACAAGTTCAGTGTTAGTCTAGAACATCTTTCTAATGTCAAAATGGAAAATGTCTTCTTACATTTGTTGTGCAAATGGGAGTATAGTCTGTAAGATACATGTAATAAGCCTTCAGCTCTGATGAGCACATGTAAGTATCAGCTGAAATAGCATGCCTTAGTCTTGTACTGAATGTCATGCCTTAGTCTTGTGTGGTACTCTAAGGAAGTGTAGTCCTGTGAGATAGAGACTGGGATAGTGAAATTTGCTGGAGGTCAAGGGAATGACTGAAATAGTTAGGTTTGCTTAACCTAAAAAGAATAAGACTGAGAGGGGTCAGGATGCTAGTGTGGCAACTGCAAGAAAACAGGAATAATCTTCCTGCCCAGGGTGGATAAAACAAGTAATGGTCTTTAATGGGACGTCAGAGTGATTCAGACTAGAACTTAGGAAGAGTCCAAAAGGATTGTGATGGCACTGGAATAGATTGTCTGAGGAAACTATAGCAGCTTCAATCACTGCAGGGCTGTAGGATGTACTTCTGGAGCAGAGGATGGACTAAGTGGTCTTTTGTATGCTCTCAACACTATTTTGTATGATTAATATCAAATACTCACTGAAGCAGGAACTGGACCGAATCTGTCCTCTTGAAGATGAGTACTTAACCAGTATGCTACAAAGCTATATTTACTTCTGTGCTCTCTCTTAATAAGCCTTGTGCTTATTTAATTCTTCCATGAAAAAGCCTAAGAGCTTAAGCAGGTAAAGCTAGGAGCAGCTTACTCTAAACAGTGTTCTGTGGGAGGAAACTGAGACTTGAGATCTTTTCAGATACAAGAGAGAGCATCTCCTGTTATTCAGGGAAGCTAGTCTCTCCGCTGAGATACTAGGTAAGTAACTATCTACTGCATGCTGTCAGAGAGGAACTATGGTTGTCTCCTTCTGGGCAGGGATTCAGGGCTTGGAGTCCAGAACAGAAGATGCCTCTTCGATAACCAGAACAATATGTCTAAACCCAAAGAGTTTAGATACTGCTCTGTCTTTGGTGTAGGCAGGTTCAAAAGGCATTTATTTGTTGTATTGTGATGCAGAGGTGCCTAGTTCTCCCCATACTTTCTAGTGAACTTAAGACTATGGTTTCTGCAAGGGGTCTCCCCTTCTTCCTACACTTAGCTCCAATATCCATCTTCTGAACATGAACATCTGCTGGAACTCCACACTGAAGTTCCTTTATCATCATACTCAGGAGAGAATTATTACAAGGGATTTATCAGTTGGTGGTTTCTTCTACCTGCCTCACAAGAACTGTCTCAAAGCATTTATATGGCAGTCACTCAGAAATTCCCAACTGGAGTGCTGTACCCCTACCAGCCCTCACCTTCAGTGCTTAATCCCCTCTGCTCCCATTATGATGTGTCCCAGTGGTTGCTGGGAATACTTGAATAAAACATGCTGGGATATAATATTCACCTTCACTGGATATATTTTCATGCAGCAGAAGAGCTATTGCTGCATCAGAATATAGAAGAACTAAAGCTGACCCGTGGTATCTTCCATTTTCATGTTCTGAGTCCATACAGCTCTCAGGAAGATATCTTTCGGTTATTCCAAAGCCTTTACACAATACAAAAGGGGGAACAAGACACCCTGCCTGTAGTAAGGATTACCCAACTTTTGGGGGATGAGATAAATTGTAATAGTCAAAGGCAATCTTTTCTACTGACTCAAATTTTGCTGAGTTTTCACTGTTTGGATAAGAATTTTCTTGGTGGGGGTCTTCTTCAAATAGACACTGTGGGGTTTTAATTTGTTATTAGACTGTATCTGTTGAGATCAGAGGAATAAAGCTTTTTGAGTGGAAAGAGTTTAATGCCATTTAATAAACAGCAGTTGTGCCTTTGTAATATAAGGAAAAAGAATGCCATTTTGATTTTCAAAGGATAAAATTTCCTATTTTCTTCCTTTTTACTTTATGTTTTTAAAAGAGATTGAACACTTTTGTTAAGCATACATTGAGTCTTCAAAGTCAAACACTTAAAACACAAAATTAATTAAAAGGGTTGCCTGTCCATTTTTAGTTTATCTTCTTTCATGTATAGGCATAATTATGTGGTCCTTAATTGTAAGATCAAATGCTGGTATATGGCAGTTTTTTTTTTCAATAGGATCTCTCTCTCATTCAGTGTACAGAACGGAATATACTTAGGGACTGAATGAGTTTTGCCATAAACGAAGGTGTTTTCTATAGGTCTCCTATTTCACTTACTGCCAGTGATGAAGGTTATGTATTGAATTAGGGAGGGGACTGTTCAAAACCAGAAGAATGGTCTCATGTTTTGGCAATTGAATGCTGCCTTGAAGAATTAGGCTTTTTCCTGCCTTTTGCCACAAGGTTCCTATGTGATATGAAAAAGCCACGTAAATGAGTTTTTCCATGGGTGGCCACTAATTGGTGTGTTCTCATTTTCTGGGTTCTCAGCCTGAGCCACCTGGGGTCTGACTTGCACAAGTGCAGAGCTGGTATTGTATGGAGTTCTGCTCTCAGCACCTACAGAGCTGGAAATGCTAATCTACGGCATTGCAAATTAGGGACCAAAAATTAGTGGGTTCTCTGGACATTTGAACCTTAGCCTCTTTGTATGTGATTTCACTGCCTGTAAAATAGAGATAACAGCCCCAGCTACTTCCCTGGGAGAACACCCATAAAGGCTGCTGAAGCATGTTATGGCCATGTAACGCCATGAGAAAGAAGTATTCTACATTCAGTGATGGGTTTGAATGATGTGTGGCAAATAAGGCACTTTGCCATGCCTGTAATTATGATAACAGAAAATACCAAATCACTACCCACTTAGTGAGCTTTGTCTATCCTTTATAGTAACTGGAGTGGGGGAGACTTGCAGTAGAAAGGAGATATGATAAAGGCTATTATAAGGCATATGCACAAGGAAGTCAAAGCAAGGTTTCAGAGGTAGTCTCCATTTCCAGTTTTCTGCTTCAGCCTTTTACCATGTCACCAGAAAGATACTTGTAAGTTGGGCTTTTTATGCAATACAAGTCATGCTCCATTGTACTAGTGCCTATGATCAATGGATTGCAACAGAATTGGGCAAAAAGGGGCCAAATGTCTTATCACTGAAACTACCGCTACACTTGTCACTGGTGTCGGGAGATGTCACTTTAGATCCTTAACAAATCAAGCCTAACACTCTTGTTATTACTCCCTTTGTATGTGAGGAAACTGAGGTGCAGAAGAAAGTGGAATTATCGGCTGAAGTCATTCTGCCTGTTTACGTACAACCAATAGCTTTTAAAGTAGTATTCACATGATGAATGAATCTAGAAATGGCAGGAAAAGTACAGGTTTGCTCCTCTCTTCTTCCCTCCCTGCTCCTCACCTGGAAGAAATAGCTTGACAAATGCAAGTAGTTCGTTCGCTTTATTTGCCAGTTGCTCTGTGCTTGTGGGAGCGCATCTGCCTACAGGATTCCATGGGAGTTTCTCCCAAGGAAGGGCTGATCTGGAGCGTTGAGGGAGCAAGCTGGGCTATGGTTCCATAAGTTCTTATGTCCTAAGCTTGGTGTTCTCATGAAGTTTAGGCTTTTGGCTGATGCCTTGAAGGATCTCCAGGTGGGGAGGTTGTGTATGGGAGAGCAGTCCGTGTGGAATGTAAACTCCAGACCAGGAGAGTCTTAAGGAAGAGGTCAAGGCCTTGAGATTGGGCGTAACAGGGAGCCTGAGAAGAGACAGGAACTTGGGTGACGCACAGTCATACATCAGAGGTTTCTCCCTAGTCTGAATACACTGTTATTATTGTGGAGACTATGAATGTCTGTATTGCCTTCCTCAAATCTCCTGCGCCCAAAATGGGTCACAGTTTTCTGGCCAGGCATAGGTGGGAATTTTTCCCACCATTGCTCCATATGTTCTCTGCTGATGAACTGATGTGTTGCCTCATAGGCCTCTGTGTCCATGATTTACCTCCAGAAAACAGTTTTCTACTCCCAGGGGGGCACAAAGCAGTCTAATATGCTCAAGGGAGAGTTTTTCTTAGCAGAGCCTGAAGTGGAAATACAGAAATCCCAGTAGAAAGATTCAGAATTCTTGGGGAAATAAAGCAAGTCATGAGCACTCTGTAAGCATGGAAGAAGAGTTGTGCCTACGTCTGTTGTTCTGAGGTGTCCCAGCATGGAATGACACTGTAACCCCCCCAATATAATTGTTAGTTATGACTTGAAGCCTATGCCTTATGAGGATACCCTGTCTCCTATTTTGAGGACCTTCTGCTGAGATTGCCCTCCATGACAGCTTAATAGACCTTCTGCCTGCTCCTTTGGAGTTAAACCTCTGGCTGTTTAATGCGGAGTTTATGGTCACAAGGTGATCCAGAGAGTTACTTCATGGAGGTGGCCAAAAGAGAAGGTCCTGTTGGCAGGTCTGGAGGAAAGACACTGTCCCTCTGCCAGTTAAGAATGGAAGTGGAGAGGCTATCAGTATAGGGAAGAAAGAGATCTCATTGCAAAGTGAAGGTGTGGTCAAACCTCATGCATGTTTGGTAGTGGAAATGTAGGTCTTGTGTTAGCATTTGTGATGTGGTGGGGATGTTGTAGTCCCTTCTGCTCCCAGATTAGATGGGGTTTCAACCTACTCCTGGTCAGCCCCTGCTCCTGGCTTTGTTACAGAACAAGAGCACACTGCCACAGCACAGGGCTTGCTTTCTTCTCTTTGTCTTCTCTGGGTTTGACCTGTCCACGTAGAGAGGAAAACGTGCTCTTCAATCCTCTGCCTGCTCATATCCAGCCCCATTCAGTTCCGTCTTTCACATATGATTCACTGCATCTCAGCTTCACACAGTGTCATCAATGCTGATATCCTCAACCTGTAATTTTTCAACTTCTCTCTTGCATACTTGCCTCTCAGCTTTTCCTGCTGTCAGGTGCAGCAGACAACAAAGCGTGCTGAGTACCTCTGAGGGTACCATACAGAGCGATTCTGCTGCTTGGGAATTTGTGTGTGAGCAGCACAGAAGTGCCTGGAGAAGCTCATCAGAATTGGAGATGGGCACTGGATTTAAAAAGCACAGGTTTCAACTACTGGGGTGTAACTAGGAGGTCAGTTTGCTGCCAGTGGCAGTGGAGCAGCACGCAGTTATACAGAGCACAGCAAACTGCTGGATAGGATTTCTGTCATTCCTCTGCTCCACTTTTACCAATGCCCTGTGCTTCTGCCCTGCAGCACTTCTGCCATCCCAGCTCTGGTGTCGCAAGGTACCCACTGAGTTACTTGAAAACTAGGCGAGGATATAACTTATCCTTTGAACAAAGTAGCTCCCTGTTCAGTAGCTTTTTGTACATATTAAATGATTAAATCTTTAGGGGGCTTTTCCCTGATGCAGTAATTGTGCACTCATTAAATTGCCAGATAAGACTTACCTTCTATTAATCTATTTTTTGCTAAGAAAAATGTTTCATTTTCTGCTGATAATCCTGCCTTGCCTAATTCAAGGATGGCCAACTTGTGGCTTTGAAGCCACAGGCAGGTACTGAGTGATTGAAGCACGGCTCCCAAAAGGGAGGAACATCATATTACAGACAGCACACTGATGATGTTGGGACTGCTTTTTCATCAGTATCTCCATGTGGGAGGAAGATCTCAGGGGTAAAAGTTGAATTGTCCCACATTACTGCTCTAGTGGAAGGTGTTCCTGCCCATGGCAGGGGGTTGGAACTGGATGAGCTTTAAGGTCCCTTCCAACCCAAAGCCTTCTATGAGTCTATGATTTTATAATCTAGATTTAAGCTTCAGCTAAACATGTGGTAGTATATGTGTGAAAAGGACCACAGAGAAACTAAGTTAGAAGAAAGTTACTAAGGCTGCTAAGTCAAGTATTAAACAACTAGCCAGTGCTGGAAATGTGGTTGCTTATGCAACCTGAGCATGGTCTCCTCTAGTCAATGTATTTCCATACACTTCTTATAACAGGAACACATCTGATTTTTCTTCCCAGGGATTTCTACTTCATTTAGGCCACAGAATGGACAATGTTCACTTAATGAGCAGTTGTTCAATATTTTGTTCTCTCATAATGAGTCAGCGTGTGACCCCATGGTTTCACTCAATAAATACTATTCAAACTCTGCTCTGAAATCAGAAATGCTCATTTTCTCCTGGGCTTTTTGTCATTCTGAGCACATCCCTAACACTACTTAGTAAATCTTTGCAACACCTATGTGGAGGTAACTGAGTATTTTTACTCCAGTTTTGAAGATGGGCATCTGAGCACAAAGTGGGGTTTGGTCAGCAGGACTCCCTAATTTTATGTGCTGAATTTGAGGAAGAGAGGACATGACTTTTATGAGTAGATTTTTATATTCAATTGCATGTATCTGAAAACATCTCCCATTACTGTCAGCTGCAGCTCTGAATGCTCAGCACTGCTCCAAATCAGACTCGAGGTGTCTGAAGGCAGCTACTCAAAGATGTAGAACATGCCCCTGGAAATCACGCCGTGAGAAGTATGGGCCAGGATAACAAAGGAATTTGGCAACAAAGGTAGGGCAGCGCTGTAGGCCAGGTGTTTGTCAGCTGAGATCCTCTGTTCTCCTTCACCAAACCTCTCCCTCCTGCATTTTAACTTCCAAACTGCAGAAGATTGGACCAAGATCTTAATGTAATCCCTTTAGACCCCTGAGTTTCCTAAGCTTCAAATGCCCAGATTTCCTACTTACACTTTAAGTCTTCTTTAAGCTCCTTTGTTTTACTCTTCAGCAGGTATTTACAAGCCTAGTTACAAACAGTGGCCGGGTGGTATCACAAAATTTACAGAACTGTCTTAACAAATCAGATTTATATAGGCAAAAGCCTAGCAACATTTTTCAAAGAGCCTGGGTGCCTAATTCACACTGGTTTCAATAGGATTAAGGGAAGCAGGCATTTGTCAAGATCCCACCAGTCATTCCTTAAAACCTGGCCCTTTAATTCTTCTTTCAATCAAGTTTTATGTTCAGCCACTAGAGCTGAGGCATAGGAATCTATACTGAAGTGTTAATAATTCATGAGTGTTTGTAAAGTGCTGTGAGAATACAATCTAGAAAGCAGGCATCTTGGGGGAATGTGTTATATTTTCTTCAGGCTGCAAAATAATTGCTTCTGCAACCAAAGCAAAATGCAGGTAGAAACCTTTTCCCTCTGCTTTGCACCGAGATCAAAATGTTAGTTACCTGAAAGCCCCAGTAGGTGCTCCAATTCTACGCTGAGTACTCTCAGATATTACTAAGGCTTAGGCAGATCCCAAAACCTTGACTTAGTGACTGAATTCAAAGAGCACAGAAAGTGTCTGTGGATTCATAACTCATTCTTTCTGGAAGGGATCAAATGAGTCCTGTTGGATTTCATCTGTTTGAAAATATTCTGTATCTAGGCGTTGTTTCTGCTTTCATTTCAGCAGGATTTAGTGAATTGGTTATGCAAACTTAACTTAAGGCAGTGGGTTTCTTGGGCGTATTACTTACGCCGCTGTGTTTATATGTGTGTGTGTTTGTGACATGCAGTTTGTGATAGTTCTACAAGATGATTTCCTATCTCTGACTGGGGAGAACAAAATAAAGAGTTACTGAAAAAAAGAAAAGAAAAAGAAATTCACACTCCTGGGCTAATATTACAGATAGTTCTAAAATATATAGTTCTAAAATCATTCATTGTAATGGAATATGCATGATTTATGTCTGTTTTGGTAGCTGAGGGACCAGTTCGTCTGAAAAGTAGAATACAACTAATGGAATAACCTGGCCACATAATGTGGGTATTTGCATACCATAATCTTTGCTTCACTTGAGCAGACCTATAATTTGCTTAACTATATGTCTTATAAAGGATTTAGGGTTTTATCGTTAATGGGTCAATAAATTGGGCTGGCAAGTCCTGTGACTTCCTGAAGAAGCAGGAATTATATTTTCCTGTAAAGAAATAGCTCTGTATTTTAGATGGTGCTAGGAGAAAGCTATCTGGTTCCTGTAGTATCCGAACTGTTTTTCCTGTGTAAACCAGCATGCTGCCTGTGCTTTTCCTTGTGTTCAGCACACTCCATTGTCTTGAGTCCTGTTGCTTGCTGCATTGTTTCCTTTCCCAGCACCACAAGATATATCTCAAGGATGTAGAAATAATAATGGTTGTCACCATCATAAATCCTCATGCATTTGGCTCTTCTCTTCCTTCATCTGGAAGCTCACCATTAGGAGCCAGATGGAAACTCTTGGGGAACCTCTGAAAAGTGTTTGGGATCCTTCCACTCCATCTTTCTCATCCCACCTGCTCCAGCTACCCAACTTTTTGACAACTCCAGCTAACTCCCAAATGTGATGAAGAGCGCTTGGGGGAGGCTGACAGGAAATGGAGCAGACTGAGGACTGTTCAACAACCTGTGTGGATTGATGTCAGACACTTGGCCATCCCTAAGTTCCCCTCATCTTTGTTTTCTTTTTTGTTTCCCCTAAGTGCTTAGCTGCTTTCAGCACCATCTATGTTCGTGGCTGCAGCTTTTCCTACTGCCTTTGGGAGTGTGATCCGCACATTGGTTTATTTTTAGCTATATTGCTAATTATTATTTTTGTGAGTATAGTGTTTCATTATTCATTAAAGCTGGGGAGACGTTTTAGTCATTCCTCTGTAGAGCAAATGTGAATTCTGTAACCAAAGTAAGATCTCTAAGTAGGACTAAAGAGAGCTAGGAGGAGTCATCTGGCAAAGAAGGATGGTATGAGAGCTATTGATATATGAAGGAGTGTTACTAACAGAGCAGAAACAAGCTGTTCTCATGATGTATGATATAAGGAAGAAGTTCTTTACTGTGAGGGTGGTGAGGCACTGGAACAGTTTGCCCAGAGGAGTGGTAAATGCTCCATCCCTGGCAGTGTTCAAAGCCAGGCTGGGCAGAGCCTTGGGTGACATGGTCTAGTGTGAGGTGTCTCTCCCCATGGCACAGGGTTGGAACTGGATGATCTTAAGGTCCTTTACAACCCAAACCATTCTATGATTCAACATGGACAAGATGCAGACGGCTGGCTGAAGAGCTCTTCAGTTACCAAAGGTATCAACTGCCAGGGAAACCCAGAGAATCAGCTTTGGGGGAGATGACCAAAGACTGGTAACAAGCAGCGCCCTTGCAGGGTGGGTTAAAGATGGAGGGAATCAGCCCTGCTGCTGTGCCCAGGGAGAGCCTGGAGGACCTGGGAGATTAATAATGATTTGCTTTTCAGTGGGTGACAAAGCTGCGCTGTCTGAACTGGCCCTTAATAACTGCACATTGTCTGGTGTTAAGTCATCTGTGCATACTTCCCACTGCTTTCTGCCTGGCTTTGCAAGGCATCCTGAGGGAAGAAGGTTCCTATTCCAGAGACATATGAGTCCTTCTCAGGATGAAAACTTGCTTTCCATACCACATCTGCAGAAGGGCACATGGAAGTGGAATAAGCTTTGTGCACCCTGCCTGCCCATCCAGTCCCTCATCCTCACCAGGGGTCCCTTTTCCCTTGCTTTCTCTGCCAGGAGGACTGCTGAGAGCAAAGCCCTCCATGGGGGGGGGGGGAGAGAGATGTACAGTATGGCTGTGCTGCAGATGCACCAGATACGGAGTGATCTAAACTCTGTGCCTGGGGATAAAGCATTACAACGTGCAGTGCTTTAAGACTTCCTGATTGAAGAACAGGAAAAAGACTTCATGACCAAGATGTTTGAAGCTTATTGAAGCCCCTTTTTAATAACAGCTTAAAGATGGGAGTGGAAAAGTGAAAGAAAGAACAACTTTCCTACAGGAAGCTTAGGAGAAGCTCTGGGTGTCTACTTATATGTGGCTGTGATATACTAGCCCTCGTAAATGGTGAATCCAAACACTTGAGGCTTTTTTTCCTAGCACATCTATTCAACATGTTCTTTTCGGCTGGAGGTCACTAACTTAACAGTGTTCACAAAGGGTCTATAGCAGCATATACTGCAGGCTTGCCTCCCCCTTCCTGCTTTTTCAATAGGGCTGTATACAGTGCAGGAGCAAAGTACGAAGCAAAATGGCTTGAAGCCACATGTGCATTTCCCATAGCTCAGTGCCAGTCTCTAGAATAAGTGATTAAGCCCCGAGGCTACTGGGTCTCTTGTTCAGCTGCCCGTGGCCCCAAAGGATCTTTCCAATCAAAGCCGTGTCTGTGCTTTGGTGACAGCCCTACCTGAAGGATGGGAGAGGGATATGTCACATTATGGAGTGACAGCTGCAATCACAGCCCTGATTCATCAGTTTAATGGTGCTTGGAAAGCACTGAAGTTATACAAACAGGGCATGGTCTCAAGCAGCCAAGCCCAGGCTCTTGGTGCAAGAAGCTGTGTCATACAGGTCTTCTCTGGAGAGCTTCTCAGTTTTTGAGAGACACTTAGCCTCTCCACTGCTGGCACTGCCAGCCCAGTGCTTATGGAAATGACAGCTAAGGTGGTGCAGCGAGGTGGCATGGTACTGCCAGCACCACTTTCAGCTGTGGCACAGTCAGTCATGCAGTCCTGCTACAGGAGACCCTGCTCAGCTATTTAGCTGCCTGTTTTGGTATCTCCTGCTGTCACACTCTTCAGATGTTGATCAGTAATTTTCTTTCTCCTTTGCACTCTCCCTTCCTCTGTATCACATCTTTGTTCTTGTGCCTCTTATTTATTTGCCTCTCTTCCATTCAGTGCCTTGGCTTTGCACAGGTTTTACCTCTCTCCCTGCCTTTGGTTCCTTTCTTCCTCCCTCTTCTCTACTCTCATTCCATTCCCTCTCTGCTTTGAGCTCTGTCTTCTCCTTCCCTTAGCATCGCACCTTACTAGACCTCTTAGTGTCTCTTCTTGCCACCCTGGGTTTCAGCCCCACACCTGCCCTCCCCTGCCCACCCTTGCAATGGTCAAGCCTGGGGCTGTTCTGGTTGGGGAAGGGCACTGCTGTAATAGCAAAGTCCACCTTCTAAGAAGCTTTCCAAGACACTGGGTATTAGTGGCTTGCTTTCCCTAATTGCTGCGGATGTTTGACTTCAATGAACTTGCAAATGCTTTCTCAGAAGATAAATTGCCCCCATTTCCAGTGACAGAAGCTAAAATATAGTAATAATAATAATGATAATAATAATAATAATAGAACAAATACAGCCCTGACCTTGCCATCAAGCAGGGAGAGAGATACTTGATACTTAGTTCTGTCATCACTAGGTTGAGAGATTTTATGGTGTTTGTTGGCAGTCACTACCAGAAGGAGGTGACAGAGGAGACTCAGGGTTAACAGGCAGGTTAAAAAGAAGGTTCAGAGACTGGATGGACTTGGGGCTTGAGCCTGTCATTGTTATCCTGCTGGCTGCAAAACCCTGGCCGAACCAGCAAAGATCACAGATACTGAGCTAGTGACAGGGCCTCGGTCTAGTTGCCCATGGACTGATAGTAGCAGCATAAAATTCCTCATAATTCCTAGGTGCAACAGGGAAAGATCCAGCTGACCTCAGAGACCAGCAGTGGAAAGGCTTTTAGAATCCCTGCCTGCAGTTCACTCTGGATGAGGAGAAGTAGGGATGTTTCCCATCACCTGAGCTGGGTGCTGCCTTGTGTTCCCATGGAGGGAATGGGACAGCAGCTGCAGGACACAAGATGCTGCTTCTTGTGGAAATGGCTCCAGAGACCTTGCATAAGCCTGGACTATGGGGGGGTTCTGTACCCAGTCTCAGGGAAGCAAGTCTGACCCTTGGCTGCAGCAAGAGCAGAAGCAATTGTATCCAGCTCTCATGGGGACATGTTATTAACCTCTGGAGCCACCAGATGTGTATAACAATTCATTAAACATTTCTGTGGAGTCCAAAACTAAGCAAGCAAGAAAATAAAGAGAGTGAAAAAGAAAAGGAGAGGGAGAGAGATCAGTAATTCAGGGTTCCATTACCTGCCCATGCGATTCAGACTCTGAAGGTGTATAAAACAATTCATATAGCAATCAAACTGTCCAAACTGCCCCAAACAGGACCACACAAACCATACAGTTTGTGCCCAGATAAACCTTCTCCTTAGTGCAGTGATATCCAGGCTTCTGTTTCTGTCTAAGCCCATCTGCAGCAGAAACCACGTATTTTTTGAATGATCTTTTCTAGGTGGAGCATAGTTCAGTGGAAATTTTTCACCTGGTCCCTTTGCTGAATTTCTTCAACATGGTCTATTTTTGGGAGTGGATGCACACTGTCAGCTTGGATACCTTCCTGCCTCATTTCCAGGCTTTGGTCCCTTGATGTGAACGCCTGCTGACTGGCTCCTTCTGGAGTGACACAATTATTTCCCTCCCAAATGGAGACTAGGCACAACTGACAGCATAGTATGCACCAGCATCCAACATGAAGCAAGGGCATGGATGCTGGTTGTGCCAAACACCCAAGGCCTTCAACACAGTCCACAAAGACCTTGTGCACTCAAGCACCCTCACATGCTTGGGCCATTCCCCAGGATATAAACATGGTCTTGACATTAACTATAAAAGCACTGCCTTGGCATACTGCAACCCAGTCCTGCCTCTGAGACTTTGGGTGCTTTGAGCTGAAAGATGAGGGGTTGGAACTGGATGATCTTAAGGTCCTCTCTAATCTGAACCATTCTATGATTCTATGTGAAGGCAGCACAGGGAATACTGAGTGCCTTTCTCCTTTTAATCACTGGAGCTTCAGGGTGTAGAAGGCATCCTGGTTGATCACCAGCTTAGCAGAAACAGGGTGACAAATAGAAGGAAGAGTCATAAAGCAAGTGAAGAGAATATAATGGATTTACTGAGAATGCATCCTGAAAATGTCTAAGTAGGTCTAGCTTAGATTATTTTCTACCTCTCTTCTGAGTCATTGCACACAAGTGAATAAAATCCATCCATCTGCCTGACCTTCATTAGCTGATTCCATTCCAGGCACCATAAAATGGAGGGGAAATTTCGTACATGTGAGAGGATCTTGTAGGGGAAAGGTTGGAATCTCCATTGTTACAGGATTTTAAACTTTAAAGCTGAGACCCTGCTGGTTATACCCTGGGGAACCATTGTACACAAACCTTCAGAGGGTTGAATTAACCTTTTTACCCTCAAGGGTGTTTTCACTCACTATCACCATGCTCATCGTAGGAATAAAAGGGAACTCTGTTTCCTCGCCTCGCAGACAGGTTCTGCTGAGAAATGCCATCCTGTAGCCAGGTGTCTTCACACCATTTAACTGGGTTACAAAAAGCTCTTCTCTGTGCTAAATCGCTTCCTCACTTCCCAAGGCGTGAAAGCCTTTTCTTTCTCGCATGTGTCCATGCTTTACTCCTTCTGGGGAGACAGCTGGTGTAGTCAACTTTGATGCATTCTGCTCCTTAAATGCTTTCTCTGAGACAAATCGGGTCACGTCGAGCTCACAAAAGCATCGAGGTGACTTAATCCAGTGAATCCAATGGGAGTCAGGTGCCTACATGTCTTTGTGACTTTGAGTAACATCAGTAGGAACATGCATTGTGCTCTTGTCAAGATTAGAGTATGGGCTGAGATGCACTTTAACCCCACAAGTACCACAAGTTGATTCAGTGCTACTTCACCTAGCTAACTGAAGGAAAGATTTCCATACCTTAATACATGTATCATGAGAAGGGAATGACTTCAGGTCCCTATATCTTTGCATGGAGAACACGGGCTGGGTTTTTTATCTTAATGGTTGGGTACCATTGGTTATGAAGTTTGGTTATGAAGCAGCTTATTGATAACTGTCACTGGTCCCGTGGATGTCAAGGCTCTGGCCAATGCTAATGCCTCCTCTGGTAAAAGCTGTGTAAAACCTAAATCTGGACTTGTAGCGCACAGGTTTCAAAATACCAGGAGACAGCAATGTGAAAGGAAGGGCTCTGGGATCTGATGTTATGTTAAAGAGGAGCTCCTAGATAAGGACAGAAGGGAGCAGGATATCACTGATGACTGAGTGTACAGCAGCCTGATCCTGGGATGAACATTAAGGAGATTGATACGTGCTATATATTGGTGGGCAGCGAAACATCAGGAAAGGGAGATCTAATGAAAAGGGGGGGCAGGATAATATTGAAAGACATTTTAATGGAACAGTCAGTTCTTTCTTGGTCTCTCCATCCCAGCGTCCAAAATACAAACCTACGTGATTATATTTCCAATGACAGGCAATGAGATACATCAAGAGAGACAAGTATGCAAACAATAAGCAAAGGCCAAGCAATCAGTCCCCTTCCTTCTTTCTCTTTGCCTATGTGTGGCTGCAAACACATGGAATATCTGTAAAACATCTAGTTTCTTCATTTCTCCTTTCCTGATGTACCAGAATGTGGGACATTTAGAAAGGTCTGAAGGTTATAGTAACACTGTCTTCATTCTTTGCTGTATTTCGACCCCTCTGTAAGCTGTGGGTTTAGAGATGGAAGGTGGAAAGGTTGCCAGAGATCAGAAGCCTCCCTGGGATCATGTCTTCATGCCATTTTCATCTTCCTGGTACCTGAAAACTAAGCTCTGCCCTGAAACATTGATGTTGTATCTCCTATTCTCCACTGTGTGACAGCAAGGCAAGTCTCACAGGAGCTGTCTGCCTGGGAAAGGGATGTCCTGGAAACCTGGAGGTGTGGCAGACAAGCAGATGGAGATGGTGAGAGGATCATCCCTCTAGGACTGGAAAGATGTTGTGGGCTGTGTAGATAGAGACATCAAAGCTTAGCAGTGTGTTCATGAAGGTAAAGCTTTGCACGCTGGCTTCAACGGGGATGTAGGGATGGTCCTGACTATGTATGTCCATTTATACATCCATTTAGCTATGTATCCACCCACCTCAGTGATTTCAACTCTTCTGCCATGGAAGAATCTATGATTTGTTCCACAATAAATAGAACAGAGGATATTTGCTCTGTGTAAAATGACAATACATTGCATGCAGACTCACAATATAATGAGTATGTCAATGCTAATGTCTAGTGTGAGTTTACTTTACACATAAATGCGTAAATGAAGGGGGGGTGTGATGGAATACTGGTATAGAAAACTTCATCTTACCAGATCTGATTCTTGGCTGGGAGCCCTGGTTTCTGTACAAACACTAGTAATAATTGTCACTTGATTCCAGCCATAGTTCTCCAGCCAAGATGTCATACATGCATGGTAGATAGATAAGACAGGCAGATTTCTTGTTTTCCATTGAGATGCTTTTGAATACACACTGGCAGGGCTGACTCACCCTTTTAGCTTTCCAAGGAAGATAAATTGCTTTCTAGGAGCTTCACTATATATACAGGTTATTTTTGAGCAGCTTCCTTAATTAAGGCTTATCTAATGTGTGCATAATCCACAGATGAAGAGCCTTTGTCTTTTTTCTGCGTGAGCATAAGTTTCCCTCTGAACAATCTGTTTCTCACCCAACCCATTGTTATACAACATGACACACATACTGAATGCATACCATGTCCTACCCCAGACAGGCTGCAGGCCAGTAGCCTGAAGTCATTTCAAAAGCTTCAGTGAGGAAGGACTGAATAGAAATGGGGTTGCTGAGGGCCACAGTTGGCACAGACAAAATATTGGTACATTTCTTTTATCCATGATCTTAAAGTCCACCTCTGCCCCAGCTTCATATTTCTTATCTTTCACATCTGAAATGATGCTGAAAGCGCCCTGTTGGAAATCCATTTTGCAGTTGCAAACCTTGTGATCTGGCAAGGACTCAAACTGATGTCATCCCAACTGGGATAAGAGGACCATGATGTCATCAGAACAGCAAAGGAGCCTTTTAGCTCTATAATGCAGTAGGTGTGGGTGAGAGGTTTCAGTCTGGCCTCTCTGGAGGGAAAGAATGCTCTCCCATTCCCTGCCAGGTACAGGGCTGGCTGGCAATCACAGGTCTCTGAAGTTCAGCTTGGATAGCAGGTTGCTTGCTTCCTGCTGTGCTTCTTGCTGTGCCCAGGCCTCCTGCTAGCAGTGGGAAGCAGATAGAGCTCAAGGCTTCATAGCCCAGGTACCAGGTAACTCCTCTGGAGGCAGAGAGACATGAATTTGACACTTCATAATAGCTTCCCTGGTTGGCACAGGGAGGTATGTGGGATGTGAGAGGTGCAAGGCCAGTGGCAAGACACATCACCCTTCAGGTCAATGGTTTTCATCTTTACCCAGGAATTAACAGTTTTGTCATGTTCACTGATGGTTTTGCAGGAAGCAAGCAAATGAGACTGGACCTTTAGGGTCTTGCAGTCATGTCTAAACTGTCCAGTCTCCCAGTCCTGCTGCTGCCTGAAATTAGCTACAGTCCTTAGTCAAAGCTAGGGCATCTAAGTGTTACTGTCCAGAAGTACCTAGTCTTACCTCCACATTGGTATGGCTACAGTGTAATGCAGGCACACTCAAGCTTTCCTTAAACCAGGTAGTCCAGGCATTAGTAGTTGTGTTGCCACAGCAACACAGGACTTACTGCAAGCTGCAAAACTCACCTAAGGAGCAGGATGGATGAGCCTGTGCACAGCTGCACTACCCTGGCTGGATCACAGCTCTTCTGTGAACGTGCTGGTTTAAAGGTACTTCCAATTTGTTTCCATCCCCTTGTACTGAAATAGGCAGAAAGCTTTCCCCACATGCTGAATAATACAGTGCAGAGTTAGCTGTGTAAGTAAAAGATATACATGAAGGGTTACAGCATGCCAGCATCTGTATTGTCTTTAAACATTACCATCAACTGCTTTCTGACAAGCCAAGATGAACATGAAAGCCCACTTTCCATACCACATCACTTGATACACTTGGGGAAGTGTAGACATAACTGCTCATCTGTGCACCTTTGATAGGTGTAACAACCATTTTGTCCCTGGGCATGGTGAGGAGCATGAAACCTCCTTGTGCTGAGTTCTGTGTATTAATATAATTTGCATATTCACTCACAGTCTTTTTTACTCATCCTCTACATAAGCATCCTGGTACCCCATCTCACTCGCAGACTTACTTCCTGCTGTATCCAGACCCATCCCACCCCTGCTGCTCTTTACCTTGATGATTTGGAACTGCTCGCTCCTTGGCCACCATACCACTCTTCAGAGGCATGGTACTTCCAGTGCCATGTGTGCATGCTGCAGTGGCTTCCCCCTTATTCCTGCTGCACTGGTTTGAATTTATATATGGCCTTTCCCCTCTCTCTGCTCTTGTAGTCCTGGCCCTTTCCACAGATGGTTCCTCTCAGTTGTGATGGCCTAAGGAGTGGTTTTCTCTTTCCCCCCAGGGGTAAATCCTTGCTATCTTTCTCAGCCAGCTCATCTTTTTTGACCTGAGCCAGTGTTGGAAACCAGGTGCAGACAGCAAAGAGGCCAGTGGTTCTGCTTCCGAGTATTTCCTTTGAATACTTCCCAATGGGAATATTAATAGAACAGTGTCCTTCTGTCAATATGCAGCTGAACTGTTGATTGCCCAAGGGATGATAAATTACTGGTGTGAAGCATACTATGTCCTGTAGATTCAGTGGGGGGTTGCAAGCTGAGAGTTGTCTGCCTGCAGCAGACCAGCATGAGGAGCAGGCCCTGCTTTGGTCACATTTAAAAAACATGGGGAATGCCTGTTCTTTGTTGCAAGGCTGAATTCCCCCAATAGGGAAATAATAATCATCTGCTGAGATTGGGAACACTGATATCCATCCGCCTATTATTCCTTCATTGAAACCATGAGCGGGAAACAAAGTGCTTGCAGTGCTTGCAAGGCAGGGCATTTGTGAGGAGTATATACTGTGAATATGTGTGTATGTCTGACGGCACACAGCTGCAGTGGGGCAGGCAGCAATACCAGTCTCTGCTGGCAATCCTGAGCCAAAAAGCTTTAAAGGGCAAAACACTCGGTGTCATTAGAATCACACATCCGTGAAACAAGGTGTCATTAAAGAGAAACAAAGACTTGAAGGCAAAAAACACTTGATTTGGAAGGACCATGGGAATTCCCCTTGGAAGAGTGTTTTGTAAATGAGTAGGGGATAAAAAATCAATGTATTTCAAAATGGATGGGAAAGTAAATCATGGGGATAGAGACAAGTGAGCTGGTACGAGCCTTTCCACACAGCCAAGGTGCTCTCAGCATTGCTGGCAGGGATGATGAGGTGCTTTAAATTCTTTTACAAACCCCCTATGTCTGTCCAGCCCTAGGATGAGATTAGAGACACTTGCCTTCAAACCCATACCAAATGGAAGGCTGCTTTGAAACGTGTCACTGGGTAGCAGAAGGGGAAAGTGGGACATTCCTCATAAAACCTGAGCTGCACCTGGAGAAACCTTAACTCACTCCCCTGTTTTCTCCTCTGCTCTCCTCCCTTGTTCTTCTTCAAAGGTTGAAAAAAATGAGGATGGGGACCAAAAGATCGAACAAGATGGCATCAAACCAGAAGATAAAGCTCATAAGGCAGCCACCAAAATCCAGGCCAGCTTCCGCGGACACATAACAAGGAAAAAGCTCAAGGGGGAGAAGAAGGGAGATGGTCCGGCATCTGAGACTGATGCCACTGACAAGAAGGAGGAAGGCCCTGCTGATGGAGCGGCCGAGAACAAAGAGGCTCCCACTGCCACAGAAGCTGCTACCGCTGACAGTGCCCAGGTGGAGGAGGGCAGCAAAGACAGCAGCGCGCCAGCGGAGGAGAAAAAAGGGGATGGAGCCGCCGACACGGGCTCAGAGCAGCCAGCCCCGCAGGCTGCCGCTCCTGCTGCCTCCTCCGAGGAGAAGCCTGCTGCTGCCGCTGCCGAAACGGAAAGTGCCACTAAAGCTTCCACTGATAACTCGCCGTCCTTGAAGGCTGAGGAAGCCCAAGACAAAGAGGAGCCTAAACAAGCCGACGTGCCTGCTGCTGACACCACTGCCACCACCACCACCCCTGCTGCAGAGGATGCTACTGCCAAGGCAACAGCGCAACCCCAAATGGAGACAGTGGAGAGCAGCCAAACCGAAGAGAAGACAGGTGAGTGGATGTCTCACTTAGGGAACTCTTCACAGATGGATACCTCCCTTGGTCTCTTGGGGATGCCTCTGAGGTTGGCCAAGGATTAACAAGGGAATCCCCTTGCTGGGCCTTAGGGGTGGAGGGAGTTGCATGTTCTTCTTCCCTGCTTCCCGGCATCTTTTGGAAACACTGCTCCTCCTCTCGAGGCTTCTGTTCCTCTAGGTGGAGGAGCTATCCAGCTCCTTTTGCTATGGTGGCCAGAGAGTGTCAGGGAGGCTTGGAGGAGCCTGAGAATGTTCCCTGAGCTCTTCATATGCTAAAGAGGTTGATGAACCTTCCCAGTCATACTAGCACAGACAACTGCAGTGGGGCAGCAAAGCAGGCCCAGCTGATACCTGCTCACTGAGGGCTGCCAGCTTGAGCTGAAAATCTCACAAGACAGTTCTTATACTGCAAGAGGCTATTTAGTCTTACTGATGGGATGCTCAAGAAGAGCCCTTTTCCCATCTTCTTGTGAATGGATGAGATTCCTGGCAAACCACATCTTAGTCAGGAACATGTTGTTATCAGCATTGCTTGTAATTCCATCCACACGAATACTTCTAGCCTCTGCACTTGGAGTAGCCCATTACAGCCATAGTTGCATGAAGCTGTTAGACCTGCCAGCTGGGTCAGACCCTCATGGTAAGAGGATAAGTTAGGGAAAGGGAAGATTAAAGGCTCTGACAGCCCAGTGAGTGAGGACAGAACAGAACATTGAGTACAAACAGTCATTCTAGGAGATGTTTTCAATTCTTTGCTCTTGCCTGAGTGCAACACTGCTTAACTAGTTCCCCTGGGAAGAGGTGGAAAGTTTTGAGAGCAAAAGTGAACATTTTTGATAGAGGCATAGTGTTTACAAACCATAAAGAGCTGGTTTTGAATTGTGATACTGAGCTGGGTAGAAAATGCATCAAAGAATTGAGGATACTTTTGCTCTTGTTCTTTACCTTCCTTACGTTATCAAAGAAAGACAAGGTAAACAACATAATAGCACCAGAGGTATGCACCACGTGCAGAGGCAGTGTCAAGCATAACTGGCCTCCACATTCATGAGACATTCAGTTGTATAGGTCATTCTTGCATTTGTTAGCTTGTTGGGGTAAAAATGGGTTATATCACCTTGATATTCCTAAACAGCCTGATGTAAATGTTACAGAGCCTTACCGTCCAATCTTGCACTTACTGGTGTTTCTCCATCATTTCATTTGGTCCACCACTTTTTTCCCACAAATGACAATTCCCACTCTCTAAGCTTCATAGCTAATTTGGGAATTCAGGCGACTCTGTTCCTGCTCAATAAAGTGGACAGATAAGAAAGAATAGGTATCCAAAAGGACTGATAAGCACTATAAAAGGAGCTCATGTAGATCATGCGTGATTTAATATATGGACAAAGGGACCAGCCTTCAAGAGCATGAGCCTGAACTGAATGTACACAGTAACAGAGTTACTGTTTTTACCTCCATTCATGTAAACATTTCTAGAGATAAGCCTTGAAGTTGCATTGTCCAAGTTGGCTTTTTGCTGTCCAGGTCTCCAACCCTTTGTTTTTAATTTGTATGATGATTTGAGTGGCAAAATAAGTGTCATGTGATTTGTGGAATCTAATTTGGCATGTTGCATGCTGTACTTGCATCGTTTTTATACTTGGGCAAGGGTATAAACATCAATGGCAAAAATAGGACAGAGTGAATCAGTGCTTTGGGGTTCTCTGTGAACAGGATAACGAATGATAATTAACTCTTATTTCAGACCTGGGGTGCCTTAAACAGGAATAGTGATTCTGCTTTGAATTAATGTTCTATTTTTATTCAGGTTAATGTGCTCTAATAGAGAGAGGTAGGAAATTCATAGTAGCAGCCTATTTCATTTGCTTAATGTTACCTCATTTGAGTCACCAGTCACCGAGATTGGTTTAGTTCTATGCGATATTCTAAATTATTTGCAGGCATTTTCCCCATGCTCTTGTTGGCTTTAAAATCATCTGAAGTGGCTGACCATTCATGGACACATCATTTGAAGTGACTATTTAAATGCACGATTTCACATGCATTTGCACATGATGCTGTTACTTATGTAAATATCTGGCCAACAGAGTTAAGTTGAAAAATCTAAAATTAAATACGTATTTTAAAATGAGTTTTCAGTGATTGTCTGAGTGTTCAAGACCAGGATGTGCATCCCTTTATACTTACTCAATATGCATACAGGGATATTCAAGCTTGCCAATGTTTGCAGAAAGCAAACATTGCAAGTGTGTGGCCACAGTCAAATTGATAGTCTCTTTAAAATGTTAATGAATATAGATTTTTTTCCTGTCCCAGTTTGATATCAGCCTTCCAATCACATATTCAGACATCTGGGTAGGTGCCCTCAGAGCCATCCAAGAAAGGAATGCAAAAAAGGTTGAACAGGCCTTCTTGTCCATCTGAGGATGAAGGGGTTTATTCTGGAATACACCTTGCAGAACACATAGCACAATGTCCAGAATGTAAGAAGCTGCTTTCTCCCTAAAGAATATCTCACAAAAGAGCATCATCACAGTACAGTAGTTCCCAAAGAGAGGAAATAGTTCCTGACAGAAAGCCTTTCTTTTCTTTTTCCTATCTTAATCCTGTTGCTCCCTCTCATCTCTTTAAATGTCCCTGTTTCTCTTTTGGTACTTACTCTTCCCATAGACTTAAAAACATTAGCCATGTCTTGGCCTTTCTCCCAGTCGAAACACCGCACTGGTGGTCATTCATAGCAGAGAAAGGGCTACCAAACATCTGCCACTCCAATAGTCCTCCAGGCTGGGGGCAGATCCTCTCTCAGCTCCATCAGTCCTCTTGTCTTTCAAAGGTCACCTCTTATCATTCCTGTGATCGAAGATTGGCACAGTAGTATGCGGTGTCAGGCTGCCAAAAATAAATCAAATTGGCTACCATCCAGTGTCACGGGTTGGCTGATTGCCATGGCATGCTTGGCTGCTATGCCCATGAGGCGTGCTGGCCCTGCTACTTGCGTGCAGTAATGTTCATCTGCCTTGCATTTACTACAATGGCTCTATAGCGTTAGCCATGGATAACTTTGGTGCAAACACAAGCAAAAGGGCATTTCATTTCTATCCAAAAGAGATTCTTGCCTTCATCTAAGGGTGGGATGAAAAAGAAAAGAAGGGAAAGGAATAACTAACCAGATAGAGAAATGCATGATTTTTAATGCTCAATATTTAATGTTTATGGAGTTGGGGAGAGGCTGGTTGATTCTTTATACCGGTTGCTAACTCCTCTGACAGCCCTCAGCTCTCCTCGTTGTTCAGTTCCACATACTCTACCTGTCTGTTGGTAATATCTTAGGAAACCAGTATTAGTTGATCTGGAACCTCAGGCATTCCCAGTTGTACAGCAGGGCAGATTCTAAGCTATCCTTGATGTATCAAGAAGTAGATAGGATAAGGATATGGATTCCAAAGTGGGCTTTCTTCAGTGGCAATGAGGGATTGATGTAAGAAGGAAAATCTCTTCATTCTTTTCACATCTTTTGAGTGACTTATTCCAAAAAAAGTGTTCTTTTATCTGAGCATCCTCACCAAGACTTAGGTTTATAAGCTTTCTTGTTACGATCCAGCTTCTGCCTCTTTGGTGTTGGTGTTCTGCTCAGAGAGGCTCCTTTAGAGGCCAGCCTGCTCAACAGAACAAAATTCAAAAGTGGCAGGAGGGAATTTTTACATTACATGTGGATGAGGAGGTGAGATTTATTCCAATCTAGACTGCATTGGCTTAAATCTGGACAGTCTCCATCGAAGTCACTGTAAAGGGTCTACATTAGCGTGGCTTTAAAGTAAGATTGGCATCCAGCATAGCAGACTATAGAAGAAGATGGGCTACTGTGTGCCTTATGGGCAGGAGAGGAGGTGAATGTCACACAGTGTTAGATCCTCTTTGGAATGTCACACAGTGTTAGATTCTCTTTGTACTTTCCCAGGTTATCGAGTCTCACCTCCAGATTTGGCTAGCTCTCACATCAAAAGCACTCTCAGATTGTCAGGTAAGAATACAACAAAGCCCAGAAATGTGAACGAGTAAATTGTGCCTAAGGAAACAAATGGATCTTCTTTTGTTGGGAAATGAGGAATGCTTTCTCCTACTTGATGAAATAGCTTTACAATGGAGCAGTTTCACAGATGAAATGAAAAATCAACCAGATGACAATTGCTTTGCATCTAAGTGGGCCAGCAGTTCCCCCAGGGCCCTGTAGCCTGCAAGCGAGGAGCACTGGAAGGCACCATCATCTCTTTGCTTCCTGAGAGGGAGCAAGTCCCTATGGATCCTTTTTATGGCTTAGAGTTGAATCAGCTCTTTGTTTCCAGTTCAATCAGCCTATTGATGGAAAGACAATACTTGCTGCACCTGGGGAGCACTGACTGTATAAAGATTTGGAAAAGGAGACTGTCTATTGTCAGGTAGCAGCCAGAAGGTACCGCCTGCGCTCTGCAAGAGGACTGTGGTTGTGTAAGTGGAATTTTAGCCTTGGCCCATGGGTAGCTGGCATGAGACACAACATCCTCACTGCCATCGCTGTTTCATGAGAGCTTATCTCTGCTGCTACACCTGGCAGCTGAGGAGAGCAATGCAAATACAGTACTCTTCCCATGACTGCCCCAGAGGGAACAACTCTAAGTAAGCGTGCCAGCATTTTCTTGTCTGTAGTACTACTCCAGCAACAAAGTAGGTCTATGAATGTGATTTTGGTTACCTGTAACATGCTGAAAGGTGTCAAAGTGTGTGCTCTGTCCTCAGTTGCTCTGAAATTTTTAATCTTTGCATTAGGTATGCAAGGGAATAGGATCCTCATGTCTGAGTCCATGTGCTTTATAACCAAAACCCATTGTGACTAGCAACTCACCTAGATCAGCATCAGCCAGGTTGTACTGGGCTTTGAGCAACCTGGTCTAGTGGAAGGTGTCCCTGCCTATGGAAGGGAGTTTGAAACCAGATCTTTAAGGTCACTTCCAACCCAAACCATTCTATGATTCTATGGGCACTGCGTGTGTATTTCACAGCCTGCTTTGCACGTGAGGGGCAGGGGGAGGAAAGTGGAATGTCACAGTTTTCCAGAGAATGGGAAACCTACACCCTACCTGCTCCAGGTGCAGGATTTCTTCCTCTGTTGCGGTGAAATACTGTCTCTGGCCCCATGTGTGCATCAGGACTGCTATTTTCTTATGAGATGCAGTTTGTCCCATACAGTTGGGAACTGCATTAGTGGGCTAGTGGTGGAACAGAATCTGACCTCTTCTGATGAATTCTTAGGTGGCACTAAGCATATTTACCAATGATTTACTGACTCTGGAAAAGGCCTTTTGAGGAGAGCAGGTTAACCTCTGTTTTGCCCCAAGGAGGTACCAGTTCTCGAGGGATTTCAGTAATAAACTCATGGACATTCAAGGCTGGTTAACTGGTTTATTTTATGAAGGATGGAAATTATAGGAGAGGTGACAGCAATATCTTTCATCCCTTCTAATGCTGGGAACCACGGCTGCTGCAGTACCAACTGACCCTTCTTCACTGATCATAGCACACTGCACAAGGTTCCTGTTGGTCGGGAGTTGGCAGGCCTCAGTCTTCTTTGTATCTTTATATTGTTCTTCCAGCTGCACAGAGCTATCAGTTTTGAACCTGTACACTAACAGATATACCAGGGTTCACTGAAAGCATTACAGTCTGATGCACCTCCATAGGAGGGAGCTCTCACAAGCAGTGCATACAGATGTTGTTTAAGGCCATGCATAGTCATATGGTATGTGCTCATGTTGTACAGTGGTCACACATCTAACACACGGCTCTCTACATCCAATACTGATGGTTAAAATCCACTTAAGTTTTTCTCAATATCACTGTCTCCTTGTTACAATGTTTTCCATAGTGGCCCACTACAAGTGCACTCAGATCATCTTCACCCAAATTCTCATATGGAAGGAAGGCTTTCTGCCATAAATGATAACCAAATCTTCTGCTGAGAAGGGCTCACATAGCAGACCAGGGGACAGCATAGGCAGACAATGAAGTTTAAGTGGCAGCTGTTTGCTGTAGCCATGCTCTTCACCACCATCAGTGTCATCTCTACACCAGGATCAAATAGGCTGAACTTTTCAGGTAGATATAAGCTTGCAGAGTATCAGCTGGGATTTACAGCTCCAAGGAGCAGTACTTGAAAGGCAGCAGTACTGACTGTCTGATACAGATGACTGCCATGTGCAGAAGGAAGGGATTGGGAAAGTTCACCAGGTCAGCACAATCAGATTAGTTAGACATTTCTCAAGAGCTCTATGATAGGTGCATTAATACTGGATTATCAGTGGCAGTGCAGTGATCACTTCCAATCTCTGTGTCAACTCCATGGGCTCTGGCAAGGTGAAGTTGTACTTCCAAAGGTCCATGCAAATAACTAGTAGAGGAACATAGAAATTGCCAATCCGAGTCAGACCTAATGTCCATTTATTGTACTTCCCGCAGTGACTAGCACCAGATACTGCTATGGGCAGATTTGAGGTAAACTGCTTCTCTATTAGAACTCATCCCTGTCCTAGGATTTAGTTTAACAGTTAAAAGCATGATGTATTCTTTGTTTTGATACTAACTGTAAATGTGGCTTTATATGACATATATATAAATGCACAATATCCTATTGACTGTCAACAGCTTCCCCAGCTCCAACTAACTGTACAATAGCCAGAATGTTCAGCAATGAATTGGCCACCATTGCCTTAAGGATCTTTCTGTACTTGTGTTATGTTACAGAAAGAGCAAAAGCTCCTGGTAACCCTACTTTATGCCACTGATTATTGTCTATAGCCTCATACAGTATAAACGTTTGCACATAGGGCATAGTACCATAGCCCTTGGTGAATATCTCTTTCCTGAAGAAAACACAAGCAATACTTTCAATTGCTTTTTATATGAAATGATTCCTATGCTTTTTAGCATCTGTTACTTTTGCCTGCATGCTTTTTAAATCTGCAGACGTCCTTTATGAGATGTGCTGACAAATGCTGTACATGTTAGTCCAGAAAAGGCTGTACATGCATTTCCAGAAAGGCAGTGTTTCTTCTGTTTTGCTCCTCATCCACACCAACATCTTTGTTTTCTGAAAACAGCTTCCCAATGAGCACTGATGTCTGCAGTGACATCCAGGTCCATTGTGGAGTTGGGAGTTCTCTTCTTTGTAAAGGCGCTGCACAAATATCTTATTCAGACATATGATGATTTATGAGACTGACAGTGGGCAAGAGAATGAAGGAAAACATAGGCAGTGACAGGAGGCTTACAGGGCAAGCATTAGCTCTGTGGGGTAGGTTCCACCTCCAGTTCTGGACCTCCAATAGACCCTCGAAAGACCAACTTAAGCTCAATTTGAACAGTGTCAATATTATTTCTCAAGGACACATTCATGCTGCAGGCATGGCTTAAAGGAGGGCTCCCTCAATTCACTAGCTTTCCTCTCTGCTGGCATTGACTGTCAGACACAAAGTAGAGGATACACTTGACAATAATGTATGGGGGAAAACTGAACAATGGAGATTGATGCTGTTGTGTGCTTAGGTGTTCTCTGAAGGGGAGTCTGGTCTGGTTTTGCAGTTTACCAGAACTGTGACTTTCATCCTAGTTCTGTATTCCTTGCTAAGGGCTCCATTTGCTTACCCTTTAAGTCTGTACCATGTAAAACCCTTGCCTTTATCATCACCAAATATATACATATACATCCACATCCACATCCACATCCACATCCACATCCACATCCACATCCACATCCACATCCACATATACATATACATATACATGTGTGTGTGTATATATATATATATATCAGGAAAAAGTTCTTTATTGTGAGGGTGGTGAGGCACTGGCACAGGTTGCGCAAAGAAGTGGTAAATGCTCCACCCCTGGCAGTGTTCAAGGCCAGCTGGGACAGAGCCTTGGTCAGCATGGTCAAGTGCGAGGTGTCCCTGCCCATGGCAGGGGATTGGAACTGGATGATCTTAAGGCCCTTTCCAACCCAAACCATTCCATGATTGTAAACGTGAATGTGATCTGTGGAAGTGTTTCTTTTTCCTCCATGTGTCCTTAGCTACATCATGGTCAGTATGAGACACTAGGATAGAGCTGAAATCTCAGCTGAGGTCCTGGGAGCCAGGAGCCCATGTTGGACACCTGCCCTGTGCAGGGTTGCAGGGTAGCCAGGAGAAGAGCTATGGAAATCTGGACAGGGTCCAGAGCTGTAAAGGAAAATGCTCTTCTAATGACAGGAAAAGTGAGACTCAAGGCTTCATGTAAATAAGTCTTAGATAGAGGTCATAAGGTCCCAATTACCCAGGGTTGAAAGGACCACACGCTTTCCAGCTGTATCTTGAGGCAATAGCAAATGAGTCCTCTTATCATGATGAAAGAAAGCAGAAGGTGGAAGACACTATTCAACCTCTCCATCTTCCTTCTGCAAAGCACAGTAATTGGGAATGCTAGTAATAACTGGATATTACCTGTAACCTACAGGGCTTAATGAAGAAGAAAATCTCTCTGACATTTGGAAGAGCATCCGAATCGCAAGGCTAAAGTGCAGTGCTGCAGAACCATAGCTGATAACATATTGTGTGTACAGGGCGAGGGATGGGAGGGCAGGAGCGAGAGCTGTGACCGGCCTGCGGGGGCATTCCCCAGTGCTGCTGGCTTTGGCAGAACCATCTTAGCAGCTGTGAAAGATGATTCAAAGACCTCACTGTATAACCATTTGAAGAGATGGAGCATGGAATGATGTAAAAGCATTTTAAAGTTGGGGTGGTGGAAAGTACTTTTAGAAATCCCTTTGCTTTGTTCTTGAAAACTCTGGGCACCCATTGATTTGGAAATGACACAGGTCTCTAAGAGGGAGGTGTGAATGCAAGTTCATGTGGACTAACTACATAACTGCCAAGATATTAGATAAGACCCCATTCCCTAACTGAGTGTGGGTATTTATTCCAGCTTAGACATCCTGTGTTACCTATTCCAGAATTTCTCTTCCAAATTCCCCTTCTTCCTCCCCTCTTTTCCAGTCAGCTTGGAGGCAGCACTTCGTCTCTAGCTGAAATATAAGCCTCACCAATTTATGTAAGGTGAGGATTTCACCTGTGATTTCAGCATTAGTGTCATAAGCAATTCAGAGTAATCTTCAGTCAACAGTGGTGAAACAAAGGCTGTGCCACAGGAGATCAAGCCCTGGGCTGGAGCCTGCCCTGCTGCACTTCAGAAAGACGTATGAGTTGAAGACGTCTGTGATCCTCATCTTTGACCTGCTCACAGATTGTATGTTTCTTCCCTGGGAGAGACTCAGTGCAATATTGTAATATTGGTCTTATGCTTTCCCTTGTGGTCAGAAGGGATGGAAATCTTCCTCATTCACAGGGTCTGATCAGAGGGCTGCTCTGAGGTTATCTTCAGTAGGGCTGCTGCAATTGATATCTGCAACAATTCTGTCTGGCCCTTTGTCTGCATTCAGCTGGTACACTGGGAATCCAGATGGTGAAAACAGAGGTAAAGGTGAGCAAGCATGTCTGTCAGCTACATCTCCTGACCTGGTATCACACCTCAGTCCTACATCTGTCTCAGGGTACACATATAGATTAGACATCAGGAAGAAGCTCTTCCCTGTGAGGGTGCTGAGGCGCTGGCACAGGGTGCCCAGAGAAGCTGTGGCTGCCCCATCCCTGGCAGTGCTCAAGGCCAGGTTGGACGGGGCTTGGAGCAACCTGCTCTAGTGGAAGGTGTCCCTGCTCATGGCAGGGGGTTGGAACTGGGCGAGCTTCAAGGTCCCTTCCAACACAAACCATTCTATGATTCTATGGCATGCAGTGTGCTGCAAGTTTGCAAGTCAACGGGAGTGGTGGGGTCTTGAGAGATCCTTCAGTAGTGTAAACTGTTTTGACACGTGCCTTTAAGCTTATCTTTGGGGATGAAAACACCTACCAGTGTGGCCAAATAAAGTGCCAGGCACTGGGACTGAACTTGACCTGTTGTCCATGACACAACCTCTCCCAAAGACTGCTGCCCATGACACACCTGAAGACCAGCAGGAAGGCAGAGGGAGGAAATGCACAGCACTGCTGCTGAGCAGCACCACTTCTCTGAATGAACAGCAGAGCTTGGTCTCAAGGGATACTAAGCCAGCGCTGTTCGCTGCACTCAACAGACACAAAATGAGACAGAAAACCTATTTGTGCCTCAAGCTAGAAACCTTCTTCATGGCTGAAGCCAAATGACTGAGAAAGATGGATAGAGTCACTGATTTTCACATCAGTGAAAAAATTCCAGCTCTTCCTAACTGATGCAGCATGCAACTGCTTCTTGTCCTCATTTCTAGCGAAACACATACACGTGTTTCTACCAGAGGAATACAGCCTAGTTGCAGTTCAAGCCACCTCCATACAGGGCTTTGAGTCCTGCTCAGCTGGAATATTTTTGGGAAACTCTCTTTTTCATTAAAGAGCCTTTTAATTTGTCAAACCCAAACATAATGTACCAGTACCAGGAATTATGGGGTTTGTAGATTAAAATAGTAAAAGAAACCTTTGCCAGCTTTTAGAGTAGTTAGCACATGAGGGTCAGGTACTCCCTGAATGAGACAGGAGACAAAATGGGCCCATGCCTTACCCTAAGAAGCTGAAATCCAATAAGCTTTGCAAGCAAACCACTGGGCTGCTGGACAAAGTCTCCCCTGACCCCTCCTGCTGAAGCTGTTCCACTTTGCATGAATCATTTATTACTTGGTGGAGCTGGAATGTGGAGTTTGATCTCACCCATTCCAGATGAGTGCCCTCACTGCTGGTCTACAGAGTCAATGCTTTCCTCTGGCCCAATGCATATTTAATGATTTATGGAAGTGGAACAGCTCCAGCAGGAGAGGAAGAGTAAGAGGGACGTGTTCATTCATGTGGATGTCTTATGACATTGCTCTGCAACCAGCAGGCAAGACCCAAGCCAAGGACCTTAATAGAAAATAAAGTCAGTTGGAGCACCAGGGGAGACAATATGAGCACGAGATGGTGCAGTGCCACTTTCTATGCCGCAGTGCAACTGCAGGGCAGCTGAAGCCTAGTGGGTTCATGCCTTAGGTAAGGCCCTCTTCTGTGACAGCCATTGTCAAATAATCATAGAACAGTTTGGGTTGGAAGCGACCCCCAAAGCTCATCTAGTCCAACCCCCTGCAATGGGCAGGGATGTCTTCATCTAGATCAGGTTGCCCAGAACCACATCCAGCCTGGTCCTGAATGTCTTCAGGGATGGAGCATCCACCACCTCTCTGGGCAACCTGTAGGCTACCTCAGCAAAAGGCTCTCTCAGCACCCCATAAAGGTATAATTTTCCACCATAACGGGCAGTACTGAGGAATTTTGACTCTGCCATTCACAATCTGGCCATATACCTGCTGCTCCAGGGTGCTAGGTGATGCAACGTGGCCACATGCCTCATGACATGGCCATCTCTGATTAGGGCATGGAACTGCTTTGCTGCACCTCTATGAGGTCTCCCCAGCATTTGCAGCTAACCTGACTGGTGCACTCATATCAAGGCCAAATTCTTTACCTAACTGATTGAATTGGAAAGTGCCTTCAAAGCTGGGAGAAGTTTGAGGTTTAATAAGTACATAACTAAATCCCAGATTTGAGTCAAAATCTGAATTACTTTCACAGGGAAGACTGCTATTGGCAACAAGAGCACTAATGAAGGGGTTTCCAGGCAGTTCCCTCCTTCCTTCTCACTATGCATCTCATCTGTCTAAACCAGAACTGTCCTACGCCCTCCTTTTCCCAACAGCTGAGCACCTACTGGGCAAGCATCACCCCATCTCTGGCCACAGAGTTTTCTTGGTGGGGAAGGGGTAACAATGTTGTCAGACCTCCCACCTTAAGTCAAGCTGAACCTTTTCATCGCCACTGGCTTTCTCATGGGCACCCAAGGGATGAGGTGATGGACCTAGCCTTTGCAGAATGAACTGGGAAAAGTGTCCATCTGCCCACTCCGTTTTGCAGGATGGGTTCTGTAACTCCTGATCTTTCCATCCGTTGGAGGGCTGTCATTAAGCAGTCCCAAAGAGGAGACTTTGGGCAGGGTTGCTTTGCACCAGCAATGCTACTCCATATTTGGGGCATTTCCCCACAAGCATTCATAGTTCAAAATTCCTCTTCCTTATGTCTGGGCTGTCATAGGGGCTGTGTGATGACCATCTCCTGTTGAAATGAAAAGCAAAGGCACCCAGGAACTTCAGTGGGTACAGCATTAAGTCTAACTTGCTTCCTATGGAGCAGCAGCTGTGTTTCTGTGCTCACTTTGCACAAAACACATTGGGATCTACATGTGTGCACCCCAGCTGTGCATATGGGAAATATTAGGAGTATCTTTGATGCAAAGAGCTGGTGGTGTGATGTTGTAACTGCTGGGGACAGTTATCAACAAGATGGCTGTGGAAGGCCTGACAACAGGCACTTGATTTAGTTTAGCATCCAGTTCGCAGAGCCTTGGTGCATGATGATGGACAGAAACAAATGTTCTCTAAATGAAATTTCTCCTCCATTTAAGCACAAAACAGGAGGATGGAAAAGGAAAGGAAAAGAGACATTTTATATCTCCTCCTTGATTGTAATTCCCTGCCTTCAGCTAGATCAATATCATTTCTGCTGGAGATGGAGGCTGCCTCTGGTTTCCATGGCAATGTGGTTGTTGGAGGCTTGCAGGCTCCATGAATCCCCAATTTATCAGCCTTCTAGGCTTTAATAATGGAGACCAGCAGTCAGGCAGCTTATGAATGGCACATGTCTTTTGAGCTGGGGGAAGGGAGGTGTGTAGTAAAGGGCTGCAGCAATTTGTTTTCCTGCCACTGTCATGTGAAGGGGGGGCAGTACAAAAGGAGGAGCAGTGCATCAGTCCTGGAGACACTGATGGAATTCCTACACCTTTTTGCTGCAATTATGGAAGATTTCCTCCCCTGGCCTCTTTTCCCTGGCCAACTTTGCCTGTGCAAGGAGCCTCGGAGCAGGTCCTGTGTGATGAAGTGAGAGCTGTAGATGGAGAACCCAAAGGCTCTAGCACTCTGCATGTTTCCTTCCTCTTCGTGACCCTCTGTATTTCAGGATCAGCAGTGCATAAATGCCAGCAGTCTGCCATGGCTTTGGGTTCATTTTTATCCCCCTACTGATCATACCATGATTGCCAGGCTGGAAGATGGGAAGACCTCTGAGGATCTGATCTGTCTATCAGACTTCTGTCACTTGTGCTATTCTCTGTGCATCTGCCAGGCCTCTCCAAACCAATCCCCCATTCCCAAAGTGCTGTAAGCTTCATTCCCTGAATTAATTACTTTGCCAGAAATGTCCTGGCTGTACAGGAATCACTATCAGTCACTTCAGTAAGGCGGCATTTTTCTCACCACAACATTATCTACTCAGGGTATTTCCATCTCTTCTTATCTTTCCTCTGATTTCTACGCACCCTTAAGGGGATAAAGAATAAATGGATGTGCCTTATAAAGATCTTGTTCTGCTGTACCATCAAATGGTCTCTGTTTCTAAACCATCTTCCAGAACTTAACCCAGCAAAGATGGGAAAAGACGGATGACAAGAAAGGATGTTGTTGCATGAGGTGGAGAGTTCCTATTTTCTAATGCATATGCCAAGAGCAGCTGCCAACTGTTACATTCCACAGCTGGAAGCAAGTAAAAACCTCTATATTCAAGCTGTTCGAATCACAAGGTATTTAAGGAATTAAAAGAGTACCCTTTCTGATCTGCAGGACCTATGTGAAATCAACAGGGGTAGGGCAGAAGAGTGAAGAACAACTTGTGGGATATTTCATCTTAGGTTTTCCTTGGGTGATGAAACAAATGGTTTCTTCTACCTGTGATGGTTGGGGAGGAGGATGAGGTATTGCTGGGATTGCTGGATTTCATGGAATTTCTGTGTGCAGAGTGGCTGGTTGAGACGCTGGAATGAAAAGCCAAGGCGACTCATCCTCCTGGGTACGCCACAGGCTTTTGTGTGATCACAGCCCAGGTCTTCACTCGTTGCTCGGTATGACATCTAAAATGCAGATTAAAAGCCTTTGCTTTCTTCACTGGGATGTCATAAGGATAAAATCGCTCCATGATTGTGAGTAAGGCCATTGTTGTGGTGACAAAGACCAGATAAATACGTTGCCGTCTGCCTGTAACGACTGGGGAAGGTCACAATGGAGACAGCTTTTGATGTTCACACAGGTTTAGGTTCATCATAAAGGTATGGTCTGGATATTTTATCAATGTTTTATCTTATATGTCCAGTACAATCTGGATAGTGTATCCAGAAAGACAGTACACTGCCCTGCTGGAAAGTCAAGCAGTGGACAATGAAGAACTGTGGCCTGAGTGTCTGCAGAGGCATCTTTGACTCTGGTTTACCCTCACTGGGGAGGTGAAGAGGCTGATAGCTTGGAACCTCTCCCAAAGAGAGCCTTTCTGCTCCAGCAGAGCAGTGAGCAACTGACTGTGAATCAGAGCAGCTCTGACCCCAGCTCATGGCTGGGGAGACCCTGCACAAATCACTTCCCATTTCTCCACTTCAAGCTTCCTGGCTATAAAGACCATGGAGCCTGTCGAGGTCGGCACCTTTGACATGGTTAGCAGGAGGCCACTCAATCCCAGTGCGAAACATCTGCCTCCAAAGCATCCTCATCCTGAAGGGGCTCTTTTACTTCCCCTTTGGCCACTGTACTACGCAGCCCACCACTTTCTGGTGTAGCAAAGCATCCCCATGGAAACACCATGACAGATGACACTGCTGCCAGTTGGGAGCATCCTATCCTCCTGAGCTGCATTTGCCTGTAGCAGTGATGGTGGCCAAGAGAGAGGCCTTGTTATAGATCTCACTGTCTGAAAACTCAATCACTCTAATCCATTTAGGCTTCTTCCAACCCTAAATGGATTGCAATTGCCCAGTTATAGGTGGTTTTTACACAGGAATTTTGAGCCAACAATGGTGGTAATAGGCAGGAATAAATGACCAGCCAGCAGTTGGCATGCCATTTGTCTCAGCCTTCAGGCCTGGCTGCATCCTTAGGTGTGGGAAGGAAACAGCAGTAGAAGAAAGATGGAGAGCCGCCTGTTTCCCATGCTGCAGACAGCAAAACTCTTTGCAAATGCAGCTGCAACAGGGTTAACACCTCACCATCGCAAGAAACATCCTCATTCTTCTCTCTCCACCCTCTTCCTCCACCACTCCCAGTTCTCTGGAGACCTCACTGCTCCCTCCCATCAGCCAAACTTGGGGAGTTTCCCTGGCAACCCAGCAGCTGGTGTCTAGACACTGTGAAAGATGCTTTGCTATGGAGCTACCAGCCTGTCTCCCCCTTGCCACTGCCATGGACCCTGAGCATCTCTCCCACCAGTCCCTCCCTTTCCATTCGCTGCGCATGCAGATGCCGGTGCAGGATGCAGGGAGTTCTATGGTGATGCTGGGGGAAGAAAGGCATGGGGCAGGAGGGGAGGGAGAGGAAATCCCTAAGCTACTGGCTGTTCAGCTTGACAAAGTGCAAAGGTAGCTGGGGCGACAGACCTGGGGCTTCCTGTCCTCTGAGGGGTTGGCAGGATCAGTAAGAGAGGCAGCAGTCCAAGCTTAGACCAGAGGCACCAGCCATGGGACTGGCAGAAGTTGCTTTTTTAACTCTCTGCTGCAGCAGCTGAGATTGGAACTGAAGCAAAGATGAAGTAGTCAAGGAATAGAGACTCCATGAATTGTAGCTGTATCCACCTTTTCATTGTCACCTTAACAGGCTTCTTTGCCTGCCTCTTTCCAGTAGTTACTGGGCATCGTCCTGGACCTCCTGCCTGCTGCTTGCAGGGTTTGCCAGGGGTATGCAGATCTGTAGCAACTGAGGGCTGATGCAAGTGAGTCCCCTGTGCCAGACACAGGCCCTCACCTGAAATACCCAAATCCTTCATTTTTCAGTGTTTTGCTGGGCCAGCAGAAATCTGCCAGTTTTGAGAAGCAACGAGTGGGGAGGGCGTAGGATTTTAGCACTGCATATGATGCGTCATAGGGCAGACTGCAATGGGCTAACTTGGATCAGGAAGAGGACTGTGTAAGCAACAGCTCTGAACCTGAAGAGCATCTCATTTCAGCAGTCTCAGACCTACCATCGTCTGCCTGGAACTGGCTTTTGGCTGCCTAGAAGGACAGATGGATTGGGACAGATGAATCAAGCTGTGAAGCTTGGATCCAAATCTGGATCCAAATGTCATTATAACTAGGAGAGTCTCAGGTCAGGGATTTTAAATGGGACCCTCCAGTGCTTTTTACCCTCCAAAAAATGTCTCTAAATGAAGTCATCTCTGGGGCAGACAAGCTCTGCTTCTAACAGTGCACAAAAACCCAGATTAGTATTTGGGAGCAAAGAGGAGACCCAGACGAGGCCCAGGTTTTCAGTTCCTTCTCTGCCCAGTCTGTAGTTGGCAGAGGACAGAGGGAGAAAGGAGTGAGCATGACAAATGCTAAAGAAAAAGCAGCTTCGCATGTGGTCAGTATCTTAGCATGAAGGCATGGGACAGTTGTAGCTGCACAAGCGATATTAGCAATTATTATGCAAACAGTGGGAAAGCAGCAAAAGCAAAACCCCTACATCTGTAGCAGAGTCCCAGTGTTGTGCAATTTCTCTTCTCTTGGCATCAGCCGTGGTAATTTAAAGATCTGCAGCAGAACAGAGACAAAAAGGAAAACAAAACCCAAGCCACCAGCCACAAAAGAAATGATCAGCAGAGAGGTTGCTGCTACTGCGGTCATAAGCTGATGTCTGCTCTGATTTAATTAATCTTGGCAAGTCAGACGGGAGCTGGGCAGGTCCCAAGAGGCAGTGTTTTACCCGGAAATCCACTCAACCTAATTTCACTAATGTAGGGCAGTGGAGAGCCTTGGAGATGAGCCTGCATGCTCAGCCATTAGAGCACAGCATAGGCAAAGGCAGCTGGAAGTACCACCATCCAGCAAGCTGCTGCTTGCGTGCCTGCTTCAGCTTCTCAACAGCCAGAGCTGCATATGGTCAAGGCATTTGCCCCCCAGCAGGGTTCACAGACATGAGTCTCACCCTTTCCAGGAAATAAATGGAGTGCTGAGGGGCAGGAGATCTCTTAAGACCCTCTTTCAGCAGGCATCTATAGTTCACTTCCATATTGTTTCCCTTACATGGGCAAGGCAGTTCCTTATCAAGTACCAGTTAGAGCTGCAGGTACAAAGCATGTCTTTAATTCCTCAGTTGGAAAGCAAGCATCCTTCGACCTCTCCCACCACTCAGATGTATTGCTTTAGCAATCCTGCAGCCACAGCTTAAGGTTTGTCTGAGGCTGCTTAGGTTTCTCAGCTCGGCTGCCCCATCCATGGTGCTGGATTGAGGTGAGATGGTGGCAGTTTGGCTCACAGATGCCTGTCTCTTGGATAATTTGGATTGCAGCAGGGATTTCAAAAGGCAAAGCTGCAAAATGAACTAGGATCTCCAGGCTGTGTCTGGGGGGAACAACAGGTCTGGAATAACCAGGAACAGTGCAAGTGATGACTGATATGGATTGAAACAACTGTGAGGATGATGATTGCAAGCACAAACTAGGCGGGTTTCCTTGTTGGTCTTGTTTTGAGTGACTTTGGAGTTTTTTAGTTATTTGACTTTATCTTTCAAGGCAGATTTCATTTTGGCACCTCCACAGTCTTCTTTTGCTTCATGTTGCAACTCGCCTTCCCCTCATGTTTCCTCCATGCATGCACAGGTTATGTTCTCATTCTGGGAGTTTGTGTCCTTGCTTTTGCTCTGTGGCTGGGATGCTCTAGTACAAATGTGGATGTTTCCACTTTGGCTCACTAAAGATGTAGGTGTTCCCATGCTGCAACTCCTCTTGTCCTAAAGCAGGCATCTAAATAGGTCAGGTTAAGAGAGTCCTAGAAATACCATATATATTCCCCCTCCTTAGAAAAGGAGCAGAGGGTGAGAAGATCAGCTGGAGATATCTCTGCTTAGGTGAGATGTCCATCCACTCCAACTTTCCCGTTTTGTCATCTCTTCGTGTGCATTTCAGTGCTGCCCCAGTCCAGGTCCCTCTTAAGCAATAATTCACTCCCTCTTGCTTGTTCTGTCCATTGCAAGTGCACCCAGGGGACTCTGATCTTGCAGGAGGACATTTCACTGTGTTGCCACATTCACAGGGGAAGCAGCTTTAGAGAGGTGGAAATTTGGCCACCCAGCATGAAATGCTTTTGTTCCTCAACCTTTTCACACCTATTCCAACAAAGTGCAAAGTGAATGTAAAACGCCAAAGCCTGTGCAGTCCTGTCTGTGTAACGGTATCTGTTCACTACAAACCAACAGATGCAAGAGCCCAGAGTTCAAGGAAGGGGGAAATCAAGACTAGTGTTGGATAAAAAGCAATGTCAGAAATATCCTGTCTGATGTATGGAATCCCCAGGATAGTGATCTATTCATCTCCCCAGGGATACATTGCCCTCCTTTGCTGAGACACTGCAATCTAGGATGGAGAAAACCCTAGAGAACACGCTGCAGAAATAGCCTGTATCAAACAAGCTGGTGACGACTGAGTGTCACAGAAGCTGTCTCACCGCCCCTCCTGAGTCAGAACCTGGCCCTGATGTCAGCAGAGTTCAGCTACATTGCTCCCATCACACAGAGAGAGTCTTCTTTTCACTGCTGTGGTTTAGCGGTGCCACAGCTTGAACTTTATTTATTGTGTTGAATTTTTTATGCTTGTGATATTACTGCTTGGTGAAGTTCATTACTGTACAATAACACCAGGCTGCTTTCCTTTCCCTCATCTCAAAGATCAATGAAATGTTGTTAAAGCTGCTAGGAAATATGACATAGCTTAGAAGGGTGTAGCACTGCATAGGGTATTTCCCCTTATTGCTTCCACACCATGCAAGAAGCAAAGGGGGAGAGAGGGGGGCTGAATTTTCTGTGATAATTACTATTCAAAAAGCTTTGTACATATCTTCTTTATATCCAAGACATCCACAGCCATGAAAATTTGCTCTACTTTGCCATGTATCCAGCATCTAGTTTGTATTCATCTCTGTTGATTCGAATACTTAATGAGGTGACTTTAAATCATTTCTGCTGCTCTGTGACCTCAGAGTCAGCCCAGGCTATTTCAGCCATGCCATGGCAGAAATCAGTGCAGTCTCTGGGCTGCTTCAAGCAGAGTTATCTGCCTCCCACTAACTGCTCCCCAGACAGGAGCAATGCAGGCAGTGAGGGTCCCTCTGCCAGCCAGGAATGTCTAGGCGCTACAGGCACTGACTGGAATTAGATTTGCCACTGTGGTGAGCCAACAGGGAACAGAACATGGCAGAAAATTGTGTTCCAGCCTGCCTGATTATCCTAAGGACAGGAATGGCATGGACAGCGTCAACCCTATGTCACTGAGGTTGCCAGCCTCCCCCCACCTCGAGTGCAATCAGATTGCCTGCCCATCTCACTATGATAATTGTTAAGAGCCCACTGTAGGATCTGGACCCTGCTTTCAGGTAGTGATGTAACAGGGGGTGCATCTGTGTGATTAAGAGGTTTGGATGTGTTGTCCAAGGCACTCAGCATCACAGCAGGTGTGCAGGACCTCCCTACGTCTATCGCTGCATTACAGGCTTTTCTGTTCTGCTGTCCTGAGGAGGCTGTGGGACTGTCGGCTAAAATCTGTGCATGTTTTCAGTAAGAAGACACCAAGTTTTAACCATAATTAACTATAACATCAGGGCTGGTGTTCCTGAATTCCTTTGTTGCTCTCACTCATCTTGCATTTGCTGTGCATTTATGTGCAGAAGGCGGCAGAAATTCTGCCCTGCTAGCAATATCAGAGCATTATAGCAAAGCCTACTGTGCTGCTGGGTAACAGTAGTGTTTTGGCTCAAACGTAGGGGTAAGATGGTCATGTATTGGGATTCTATTCTCAGCTTCATAATTCAATGTGTCCCCTGCTATGATGCATTGGAGAAGAGCAGGATTAAAAGTCCTCCTCTCCCTTCACAGTGGACTGTGATCAACTCATTCAGGAAAGTAACAAAACTAGGCAAGGTGGCCTGCTTTTGCCTTGCAAGGATACTTGCATCCTATTGTAATCAGTAGTCTGTTTCGTCTGGTTCATAGTTGTAGCTGTACAGGAGTCCATTCGTACATCCATACAGCCACAAAAGGGGCAGCATTCTGTTTAGGTTTTCAGTGTCAAGGGAAAGAAAATCCACAGATGCTTTTGCTGACATGGGGCTGCAGCTGCAGGAGCTCAGGCCATGGGGTTGTTCCCACAGGCTTTTTCCTTTAGGAAAATCAACAGTCGGAGTTTACAAGGACAAGAAGTATCTGAAGGTCCAGAGGCAGAACTTTTAATGAAGATGATTCAGAACAGGAAGTTACACACATCTTAAAGGTGATCCATATGGAAGTGGTGCCTGGGAGCATATTTAAAGGATAGGCTAAAGAGCTGAGGGGGAGAAAGAAGGAGGAATGTATCATCTACTGCCAATGTTGGAAGGAAATACAAGTCTGCCATCTGATGGCATCGAATGGACCAGGCCAAAATACATAACCGGTGTCAGTAAGGAAAGTTTCACATCCCAATTCACTTCTCACATGGGTGTGATGTTGCTAAATCCTCACAAACTAAACATTGGCTTGTGAACATCTGTATTGTTAAGCTGACAGCGTGGGTCATGGTGTGATTTTGAATACACCAACGAGCTTTGCCCCAGACACTGCCACTGTTCTGGAGAGTAAGAGGGTTTAGCCATATGGACATGAGCTGTGTGGTGCCAGCTGACCTTGGGGCCAAGAGAGCAGTCCCTGGCCCATCTCATTTGCTGGTATAAGATAATCAGAGGCACAAGGAACTGTCCAGGGACCCACAGTCCTCTCTGAATGACCACTGGAGACACAGCGATGCTATGGAGGTATGGGGACTGCCAGCCTTGAGGTATGTGGCATAACAATCTTGTGGTCTGTCCCACACCACCCAGCCCTTCAGCACTTGTTTCTTCTCCTTCTTCTTCAGCCCACGTCTGGAGTGATGCTGCTTGTTTGGCCTCTCCATGGTCAGTCACACTCCTACAATGTGTGCAGGAGGGGGGTGTCAGTGAGAAATGGGGGTAGATGGCAATGGAGCAGACCAGCCACTACAGTGCACTAAGACCCTTGTGCATTATTCAACCTTAAAGCCCTGCAGTCCTGGATGAACCATCACCTTCTGTAAAAGGCAATCCAAAGGGCGCATAGGCCAGTGTGCCCTGATCTAAAGATGATGATTGCTGGTCAGCAGGAACTCAAAGACAAAGCCATCCTGCTGCAATTCAGGGGACATGGTGTCTCAGGCTGGATAAACTCAGCAGCAAGATCACTCCAGTGTGAGGGCTGCTCCTTTCGTTGCTTTGGATTTCCCTCTGTCCAGTTCTGATCCTCTGTCTGGTTCATTGTGGGATTGTTCCTAGCATTCATTTTAAATTCTCACGTGAACAGTGTGCCAGAACAAGGTGTCTGATTGATAGACAGACCCAGCCTCCAGTTATTACACTCATTACTTCCCCTGCCTTCAGAAGGAGCGCCCAGAAAACTGGAGGGATGTGACAACCTCCCACATGAAGGCTCCCTTTCTTGAAGGCTAGAGATATTTCTCTAATGTCTGTTCAGTGTAAGAGAAGTCCAAGTTACAGGTTATGACATTTTCCCTTTGGGTCTTGAAAGCTTCATGTGTGTGTAGAGTTTTCGCTTTAAGTCTTGGCTGCGAGCATCTGTAGTGGTGATTCAGGACAGCAATTCAACAGAGGCTGGCTCAGTCAGTGGGTGCAGTGACAAGGTATATGATCTAGCTGGTTAGCCAAGAGCCTCATCAGTGCACCAGATGAAATGAATGGTGGTTGCTCACCACACCAGCAGCAAGCTAGGCACTTATACTTGCCTTCTGATGGGGCTGGAGGGGTTTTGTGGGAGCCACACACTCACCTGCTGGGCTGAACCCTGGCACATTCTTTCTGTGCAGCAGGAATGCCAGGGACTTTGAGACATGGGTAACTGGGGAGAGGCAAGCCTGAAGCCATGCAGTCCGTCATGCAATGGCTGTGTGCACATGCAGGATGCTCTGGATCACGGCTGACTAACCCTGCACCATCTCTTTCCCCATTAGATGCTGTAGAAGAAACCAAACCTACTGAAAGTGCCCAGCAGGAAGAGGTGAAAGAAGAAGAGAGCAAGGCGGACCAAGAAAATGCCTGAACATTAAGAAATGACTCCCCATTGCCCCTCCCTCCCTCCCCCTATCCTCTATCCTTCCTTCCCACCCCAATCTCGATCTTCCCCCTTTCCCGCTCACATCCGTGAGCCTGTCCATCCCTTTCCCATTCCCACTGAAAACCCTTTTTCTCTCTGTGTGGCAAACATTTAAAGAAAAAAAGAGAAAAAAGAAAAAAAAGAAAAAAAAAGAAAAAAAAAAAAGAAAAGGCAGGAAAAATCCCAGTCAAACAGTGTGGCTTAAACATTTCTTTGTTCCTTGGTGTTGTTATGGCGAGTTTTTTGGTAATGATGATCCAATCATTTTGGGAAAATTCTTGCACTGTATCAGAGTTCCTTGACCTGGCGCGTGCGTGTGTCTGTCTGCCCACCGCGAGCGCTCCCTCTCTTTCTCTCTTTCCTCTCCTTCTCTCCTCCAAGTGTGTGTGCGTGTGTGTGCAATGTTCCGTTCATCCGAGGAGTCCAGACTTTACCGAGTGAGTTAAAACAAAAGAGGGGGGAAAAAAGACAAACCAAGAATAAAAAAATCCTTTTCTTCCTTTTTCAATGCGATGGAATGAATGAAAAAGACCAAATCCAACCAACCAAATCGTACTAAAACCCCAGTTTGTTTTCAGAACTAGAACAACAAAATCAGTGATGTGCCAACTAGCGTAATGCTTGGCTCCAGGCTCCTTTTTCAAACTGAACAATAATGATAATAAATGAGAATAATGAGAATTAACACCACCGTGTCGCATTTCTATGCTGCCGTACGCCCTGCTGGCTTCTGCAGGCTTTGCTGGGCCGCTTCTGCGTGGCCCCACTGTGCTCCTTGGCCACTGGTCAGTGACCAGCCGCTCTCCCTTGGCACTACTGAAGGGAATTTTAAGGGAAGCGGGCTTGGATTTGGAGTGAGCCTTAGCACCAACTGATGTAATAATGAAAGTAGCAAAATCAGTTTTAGGAAGGAAATAAAAAAGCAGCCTTCTAGGAGACCTCTAAGCCCTGATTTGGAGAACCATGGTGACCTTGGAGGGATGAGCCAGCAGAGGGACCAGCTTTGGTCCATGCTGAATGTACAACCCCTGCCAAAAGGTGCACTAAGGGCCATGAGGGGATAGGGACCTGAGGCAGATAGATTGATACTCACCCTGTTGGGCTAGAGTTGAATGGCATAGCATGGCCCTCCAAAAGTGTTCTGTTTGGCGTAATAAATCAGGCCAATGCATTGAATAAATAGCCAGCAGTGGGCAGGACAAGGTCTGGTAGTGTAGGACACAGTCAGTGGCACTTTGAGAAATACCTCATTCCTGCTCCGTGGAGAAAGCCAGGATGGTTCACCCAGAGGCCATGGCTCTTAGCTGTCATTCATGGCCTTCATCTGTAGTGAGCTAAAAGCATGGTGCAGGCAGAGCACCACTACTGCTTTCCATGGGGTGCAGGATGTTCCCTGGTGCACGCCAAGTGTACAGCCATTAGCCCCAGCCTGTCTCGACGGAGGGCTGACAGCCATTGGGGTCTGCTACTCTGTTTATGAGTTGCCAGGGTGAACAGTTAAAATGTATTCAATAATAAGTGGGCTTTTATGAAAGCTTTTTGCTCTTTCACTGCCTGGATTATTATCCTGTGCTTTCCCACCACGGTTTCCTGGCCACACTGGCAAGGACTGCCATATGATGCTGCAGGGCCACCACTAGATTGGCCTCATAGCAGTAACACCAAAAAGATGGGTCAGCTGACAGCCCCAACGTCCCTTGGTGGCTGATACTTGGAGTGGCAGCCTTGTGGCCTTCAGAGGACTGGTTGCCTTTCCCTGCCCTACTTGTTTGTTCTCCTCCATCTCTTTGTTGGAAACAGGGAGAAAAGATAAACAGTGTCTCCTCAGAGATGATTAGTTTGAACATAGACCACTCACTGGAAGTGCTATCAAAATGCATCAGGATTCATGTCCGCGTGCTTCCTGGTGCTGTGTAGGAAGAAGAGAGAGGGAGAGAGGGAGGACTTTTAAAAAGAGAGGGAAAGAGAGAGTGGGAGAGAGATTGGACAGAGATTTTTAAAAACAGGGATTACAGAGAGGAGGGGGGGAAGATTTTCGAGTGGATAGATGGATGATAGGGAGAGAGAGGGGAGTATAGCTAGGGTAAGAAAGATTAGAGTGAAAAAGATGAGAGAGAGACAGGAAGAAATTAGCTAATATGGAGCAATAGATGATTGATAGAGATAGTGAAACGTAGCTAGCTGAAGTAGATTAGACAGACTAAATAGGTAGAAAGATGGGCTGACTGACAGATAGGTATTGTGTCATACTTCATAAACGATATATATGCTAATATTCCCATGTCATGATGGGTGGTAAACCCTGAGACACCTTCCAGCCTGACCTCAATTCAGCAAATGTAGCGCGGACATCAGGCACTGATTGGACCATATGTCAGGTCTCACCCCCCTGCCCACTTCTGCTGCAGACGTGGCAGGGGGGTGGATGGTGTTTGGGGAGGGAGAGCGCTCTGGCGGACACGGGGGATGAGGTGTAGGGAGGAGAGGTGTAAGTATGTCTGCTGTTGGTAGCACACGGGGTGCCCAAGCCTAGCTCAGTCGCTGCAGACACCCCATGTCTTTAGTGGGGAGAACTGAAGTTCAGCTCTCAGCATCCATGGGAGAGGTGTTTGGGAGGAGGCAGGAAGGAGGGAGCATGGTTTTTGTTTGGCCTCATCTCCTGTCATGGCCATTCACAAGAGTTTTCTTATAAGAGCTGTCTCGCCTGTTTCTGCACGGACCGCGTGGTCTCCCTGCTCTTCTCACTTCAGACCCAGAGCTTCCCATCTTCCCTCCACTTTACTATTTTTAGCTTTATAAGGAATACAGAATTGCCTCTCATGTCTTCCTGGACATAGGCCTTCCTCCCTCCTCAAAAACCAGAAATGTTTGTCTCTCCTTGGGGATGTTTTATCTTCGTATTTCCCATGTTGCCTCCCCTTGGCTGATGGTTACAGCATCGCGCGTGTTTTGTCACCGTTCGTAACAACATACTTTGCCGTGTTGCTTAGAGAACAAAGGGTTGGGGTTTG
>JAOEHY010002697.1:0-65062 GCA_025447955.1 Psilopsiagon aurifrons | reverse complement strand
CGGTGCCCCCTAGCGGCGGCGGGAGTGCGCGCCGGCGGCGGTTGTCACATGTCGGAAAGTCCCCGGCGCTGCCGGTGGAAATCCCCGGTGGGGCTTTTTGTTGTTGTGTGTTTTCTCCTTTCTTCCTCGCCAGGGCGCTGAAACAGAAAGGGAAAAAAAACAAACCAAGAGGCTCGGCTCAGCCCTTCATTCCGCGGAGGCAACAGCAACAACAGCAACAGCTCCGGCGCGGAGAGTGTGGCGGAAGGAAGGAGAGCCCCGGGTCGGTTCGGGGCTTGATGGCTGCCGAGCACAGCTTCTCCCCACCGCCTCAGCCTTATTGCTGAAGCAGGAGTCACCGACCGGAGGAGGAGCCCGCCGGCGGAGGGGTGAGCGCCGCTTGGGCACAAGGAAGGGAGGGAGCTAGGGAGGAAGGGAGCGAGGGAAGGCAGCGAACTAGCTTCCCCGCCGTCGTACCGCTCGACTGCGAGGGGACCAGGCGGGTCCGCAGGGGTCGCGTTGGCTGCCTGCGGGCGTGCGGCGCCTCCTGCTGGCTGGGGCGGGCGCCGCGGGTGTGTTTCTGCAGCCCTGGAACTCTGGGGGCTCGTTATTGCTGCTTTTCGGAGGGCAGGGAGTTGGTGTCACTATCAAATCACCAGAACATCTCTGGACAGCGTGTAGCTTTCCGAAGCATCCCCGGTACTACATGTTCAGGAAGGATGCCGCCTCAGATCGCTATTGAATCATCGTTTACAGCTGTTCTGGGAACTCGTACGTCTCAAAAGGTTAAAACAGTGTAGTGTCTAGTAAAACACAGTGCAGTATAAGGTAATCTAATTGCAGCTGTATTTTCTGACCTTTAAATCCCTGCCTTAGGTAGCTGGTAAGTTCTGCTTGTTTCATCACATTGTTTTTGAAAAATAAGGGTTGTTCAGCTGTTGACATCTAATGACCATAAATAGCGCAGAAAGTGATTTCCATGTGTGGAAGGGAAAATATGCCTGCAGAATAGAATGTTGAATAACACAGTTTCAGCAAATGCTTCTCTAAACTCAGTACTTTTTGTTACAAAAAGCTGGAAATAACCATTTCAAGAGTCCATGCTGGTAGTGCGTAATCATGTGATTAGTCTTTATTCATGTAAGAAAATCCCGTTGACTCAATGACTTTACTTACATCAGTAAGAAATTCAGTCATCTCAAAGTATAGCTATGGTTATTAAAGATTCATAAAGGCTTGTTCAATTTTTTAAATCATCCGTGGATTTAAATATGGGATTACAAAATAGCACGTGTAAAACCATATTGGTAGGGAGAGCTGATGAGAAAATGTGTTATTTCCATTATATGGCTATATGTTGGTGAAGGAATGCTAAGAATATGCCATATTTGTTAGCTAAAGAAAACATTTTCCATGTATTGCAAGAAGTGCAAACTCTGAGCCCTGCCCCTCGTGCTCTTACAAGGTCAGAGGAGGTGCTGTGTGAATGCAATTGCTCTGACTGAATGAAGAGGACTTTGCAACATCTTGTGTTTCACAAGATTCTTTTCAGGGCTTGACAAGACATCCACTGAACCTCTCCATCAGCTGGTACTTGGACAGGTTATAGAGAGCAGCTTTTGGCAGCAGGTGTTTAAGGCCCCCTTGTACCTTGGTAGGGTCCATTCCAGTGCTCTGGCTTTTTGATTGGAGGTGGAGGTTACGAATGGAAGTGTCTTGGTGAAGAAGAGAGAGCAGCTGGTTCCCTGTGGGAAGGGTGTGCTAAGTCCTTTTGTGAAAGAGGGGTCTTCTGCTTCTGCAGACCTGGAGTGTCTTCCTGGTCAGTCCATCAGGCTGTAGTCCTTCCTCCTCTTCCTGGCCCTCCAGACTTGCATCTCCATGAGAAAGTTTCCTGATAGTTGCATAGACCGCTTTTCAGTTGCTTCTTGTCTTCCTGTACTTGGAAGGTGTATATTCAGACCTTGATAGATATTTAATGGCTTGATGTTTGTCCCTAGATTCATAACCACAATGGTGTGTTTTGCTAATGTAGCCAGCTGTGTTCTGAACACCTTAGGCATGACTACATTTATTTGTCTTAATAGAAATTTTGCTTTCTTTTCAAACAGAAAGCATTGGGAGTCTCTCCGTGTAAAAACAGCTTGTTGGTGGAGTTACTGTAGTGCACAGGAGTTTTGAGGGATGTGATCCCTCCGTTTGACTCTAGCTAGCCACAAAGTTAGTGTGCCATGTATTTCAGAGATGTAGATAGTTTGAGGTTATGGGGTTTTTTGTTCTTCCTGCTGTAGCCCATGAGGCCAGAGGTACTGAAGAAAGGGATGCAGGGCAGCAAACATTACGTGTCCCACTGTGGAAAGACATTGGGGGTTTTGAGCCAAATGGAAATGCTTTTTCAGCTATGTTGACTTACCTCTGAGTAATAGCAGCACTGCAGCCTGCACCCCCACACGCAGCATGAGCATCTCTGGGCAGTAGCCCTACTGCTCACAAAATATAAGAAGGCTCAAGAGGAGTAACGTAAGCCTGCCCTTGAGTCCTTGCTCTGCAACAAATTTGCTATCTTCGGCCACTGTAAGTATGGGGCAGATGCTCGCATGGCATGTTGTTCTTGGGGCTCTTTTTGGACTGAACCAAGCAACCCTTCTCAGAGTGGATGGGCTGTGGAAATGTGAAATGGTCATTATCTGCTGTTTTTTTGGCATGTCATCAAAATGAGAGCTTGAAACATGCTGGAAGTTCAGCAAGTTCATATGGGATTACACTGTGCAATTATCAATTAGTCAAGTTTCCAGGATAATTTTCCCTTCCCTTGATCTTGCCTTCTTTTATCCTTACTTTGATTTAAATGCCCTTTTTTTTTTTTTCCTAACAGTGATGCATTTTCCTTAGTTATGGATAAATTATCTTTAATATCTCAGTAAATGATAGCAGAAAATGATGGAAAGTCAGTGTCTGCCCAAGTAATGCAGAAGGGCTATTGGGTATAAGCTTTAAAAAACATCATCTATATAAGGCTCAGTGGACTTCATCCACTCTGTGCTTGTTTTAGGCAAAACTGCAGCCAGAATCCTGCCCCTAAAACTGCCTTCTCAGTCTCTGCAGCAGTGATAGCGCTGTCATGCAAGGACACTAACATCTCAATAAAAGGATTCTTTTACATTTCAGATGTCTTCTAGAAACATGGCTGGCCAGCACGTCCTTCCTCAAGCTTTGTATCAGAGCAATATGCTGAAAGCCATGAAGATTAGAGAAAGGACACCTGAAGATCTGGTCAAACCCCCCAATGGAATAATTCACCACTTCAGGACTATGCACAGATACACCATAGAAATGTTCAGAATGTGCCAGTTTTGTCCTCAGTTTCGGGAAACGCTTCAGAAGGCCCTGACTGACCAGGCCACCCAGACTTCACTGGAGCACCATAGGAAGCTCAACTGGTGCATGGAAGTTCGGAGACTTGTCCCTTTGAAGACTAATGGTAAGTCATGACCATGTCTTTTCTCTTGCATTGAAGCAGCTGGTATGAACGTAGCACTTTTATTAATAGCATCTGACTTATGTTACTGAAACAGAAGCACACAGCTTTAAAGAAGTGGCACCTTTTAATCTTAGTTCTGTAATCTAAAATTCTTTCCACCTGACGTAGTATGTCCTGAGGCTGTAGCAGACCCTTGTCCGTACCACAGGATTATGAATAGCCTGAAAATCTCACAGATGTTTTCTTAATATCAGTATCCCATGGCATGTCAGAGTAAAATACCAGGCAGGAAACTTGAATCTGACTCTGCGGTGTGTCAGCTGCCTCATCAAAAGTGCTGAGCAGCCGTTAATGCCAGGCAAGGGGAGCCTTCAGCTGCTTTGAGTGGCAGGGATGCATTCTTAGGTGTATATGTAACAGAATTAATGTCCTGCCACAAGCCTTGCCTTTGTAGCTGTCAGGCAGGTTTCACTTGCTGATCCAACTTTAGCAGTGGTGCAGACAGAATCGTCCTGGACATGGAGCCTCTGGGAACCTGTCCTCACTGGCCCTAGAGTCAGCACTCTGCACCCAGCTGGCTCCCTCATCCTCAGCTACCTGACAGGGTTTGCCAGCTCTTGCATTCCCTCAGCACTCACCAATAGCTACTGTGTGTTTGATTGATAGCTATTTTTGTGCAACACAAAGTTGCAGTGCCCTTTTCTCTCAAGAGTAAGTGCTGGTTTGAGGACTTGGCTTTTGGGTTAAATTGGGTATATTGCATCAAATGCTGTAAATTAAAAGGTACAGCAGCAGCTCAAAGGCTGCCTGAATGGCTTACATGTATCCACAGTCTTGAGCAGGAAACTTTTGCGCATGACTGTAAGGTTTGCTGGGCATTTCACATTCAGTGGAGGAAAGATTCAGTAATAGCTATGACTTATGGTCACATACCTGAAAACTCCGACTCAGGATGCCCTACAGCACAGATTGCCCCAAACTGGGGAGGTAGACTGGGACAGTGAGGACTCCAAGAACACGGAAAATACATAAATACATACTCTTTGCTCAAAGAGCAGATCACAGTGGCTATAGAAACACTGGGTGTGGTGGACCTGCAGCCTTGTCGATGTCCTTATGTTCTGTGGATGCTTCTTTGCTTATCTGCTTGTATGCTCGTTGCCCTTATCTCCTAGTCCACATTCTTCCCATCCCAAGTTCTGCCATATTTCTCAGTCTGATTGGACACAGCCGTGTTGTGCAAAAGCCATAAGAATAAAACTGCTGCGTGTTACTCCCCTGACCTAGAAGAGCCAGATCCTAATGTGTGTCTCTGTAACTGTGATAGAGGCATTGACCTTATGGTGAGCTTCTGTGAGCTGCCTCTGTGCTGGCATAAAATTCTCATAACTGTAATTAGGCTGTGCATGGAGATCATGTAATCTTGGACTTCCAGAAAGGCTGGAGTGGCAGCTGGGGTAGGCAACGCTCCACAGGTTCTGGGAAGGTAACATTTCTGGAAGCATTGCATCTTCAAAAGTTCACCCCAAGAGATGCGCTCTAACAGATTTACTAGGAAAATGGACAACATGTGGGTGAAGTGTAGCAGTTTTGGAATCCCCCATCTCCTGTCAGTAGGAGTCCTGCAGGGGTTAACACTGCCTGGACAGATCCTTGTTGCTGACAACCTTGTACTCAATAACTGTGACTTCTTGCCTTGTCTCATGACTGTCAGCCAGTGTCACAAATGGGAACAGCGTGGACTTGGATCTCATCCATGAGCAGGCATACCAATACACAAGTTGCTGAAGTATTAGGGCAAGTTGAGGGAAGGCAAAGCAAGGACTCAGTTTGGGCCCCCCCTGTACCCTGTGCACTTGGCTGCTCAATCAGCTTCAGCTCAGTGCTTTAGGGTCATCAAGGGCATGAGTAGCAGGAATGGCTTTGAGAACCTGTGGTTTATGCAAACTACTGAGAGACCTTAGCACAAGAGAGAAGGTAGATCAGACTGAGGGAGAGGATCCCTGGAAGAAGGGCCAGAAGCCTGGAGAAGCCATGTATTATCCCAGAAAATAGCACATTGGGGTTTTATTTGGCATGAAGAATATTTTATTAAAGCATTTAGCTGCTTAACGTATAGATGTTGGAGGAATATATTGGTTCTTTCAGTCAGTGGTGGGCTTTCCTCATAAAATTCTGGGGTTTTTTTTGGATGAAGGTTGTAATTGTTGAAAACAGAGAAAGTATATCCTATAGGATCTTTTCAGTGTATGTTTTACCTGGTATGGGTATGAGTTTGTGGAGTGGTTGGGATTTTTAATTAAAATAAAAATGCCCTTTTGAATCCCTGCGTGTTTCTTTGCAGACCTGTGAATGGAGGATAGAAGGAAAGCAGTAGGAATACAGAAATTGAAACTGTTTCTTGTTGGCTGCTGGCTGCTTTTTCTTTTTAATTTAAAAATTCCAGCATCTCTTGGCTGCAGAGATTTCACTTGTATAATGAATTGGCATTCATTCCAGCTCACCCCGCCACACCCCCTGGGAAAGTCCGAGGGAGGCTCCGCTGCTCAGCCCTGCACACCGCAGAACAAAAAGTACAACTGTTACTCAATTGCTAGTCAAACAGTGCAGGGGAATTCCAAGTGCTGTGTAAGGAATTTTGGGCAGCGTGTCTCAATAAAGAATTGAAAGTGAGCTCTCGGAGAGAGGGCAAATACTTAATCTTATCTTTACTCTAGGTTTTGCAGAGGGAAAATTTTAATGGGATTAGTATGTCAGCTTTCTTGGTCAGAAGGAAACTCAGATTTCTGTCTTACATGTTGTTCACTGATTTTTGAGCTCCAATAAGCAGCCTTCCGACTTGAAGTAAACTTAGCAGGACGGTATTCAAAAACCGGAAGGCAGTTGCAGGAACATGACGTGCGCTGAGTCTGTAACGATTCATGAAGTATTGAGCTTTTTTCCATAGGAAAAAAACCTAGCAGCTTTACCATGGTCATGTCCCCTATTCCAAGGAAATTGCTGTGGCTTTTTAGCACTAGGTCAGTCTGTTTACCACTGTAGTAAACACCGGACCTGGTTTTCTATTTAAGGATATGACAATAATGATTCTTGATGCCTCTCTTTCAGGGCAGACATCCCCTTTTGAAGAAGATTGCTGGAGGTAGAACTTGAAACCCAGCCATAGGCATATTTTGTCACACCTTTTAATTAAGTTAGTTAACTCCTCTAAGTCTCAGTTTCACCCCCTCTGAAATTGCAGAACATCGCTTTCCTTCCTACTTGTAAAGAGGACTTTTTCAGTGCAAGGAGGGTGTCTAAATCATTGTTTTTCATTTATTTAGTTCTGTTTTTTTGTTTTAAAGAACAACCCTCTAAATGAAATATTTCACAGCCCAGCATACGATCAGTTCTGAGAGGAAGACAAGAGGTGTTCCTATGGTTACTCTATATAAATCACCTACTCTTTCTGTCTTACTTTTTTATAACAATTCCTCTATCAAGCAAGGCCAAGTGCAAAGCTTTTCAATGCAGTGCTTGCCAGGGGACATGAGGCTTAGTGCTACTATAGTATTTTCTTAGTGATTTCTATTATCTCTGCCATGTGCCATCATGTGTATATTTGTGTCAACACTGATGAGGGAGAGTTACATGTTCTTTTGTAGTTTTCAGATGATTTTGTTGCATTCAAAAACCATTTCAACTGTGTTTGACATTTGCAGTTGACCCCAAGGTTTAGTTCATGATACCAGTCAAAGTTAATAAGGGACATTCCAATATCTGAAGGGGGACTATAGGGAAGCTGAGGAGGGACTCTTCATTAGGGACCGTAGTGAGAGGACAAGGAGTAATGGGTTCAGACTTAAACAGGGGAAGTTTAGATTGGATATGAGGAAGAAATTCTTCAATGTAAGGGTGGTGAGGCACTGGAATGGGTCGCCCAGGGAAGTTGTGAATGGTCCATCGCTGGTGGTGTTCAAGGCCGGGTTGGACAGAGGCTTGGGTGTCATGTTTTAGTGGGAGGTGTCCCTGCCTATGGCAGGGGGGTTGGAACTAAATGATGTTAAGGTCCTTTCCAACCCTAATTATTCTATGATTCTGTGACATTATTGGATGACAACTTAACACTGACCAGTGAAGGTACAAAACCAGCAGAGAGGAGACTTTCCTCCTTTCTGTCTCTGAGCAAACAGCTCACAGCTGTGGTCTCCTTATTAAAACACTTCTGTCTGAGGCTTAGGGGGAAGTACATAGGGAATGTGCATTTGCGCAGCATAATTCCATGTCCTGAGTGCTTGTGGGGTTTTACTCAAGCAACCATTTAAAAATAACGCGCTCTTTCTTTTTTTTTGCAGGTGATGGCAATTGCCTCATGCATGCTGCGTCACAGTACATGTGGGGTATTGAAGATATTGACCTTGTCTTAAGAAAAACATTGTTTAGTGCACTGAAGGAGGTTGACACACGGAACTTCAAGCTCCGCTGGCAGCGGGAGGCTATTAAATCCCAGGAGTTTGTAGAAACAGGACTCCACTATGACACCCGGGTAAGGTGGCCTGAGAGAATGCTGCTGTTTTCTGATGGTTGTCAGCATTGCCTTATTGATTTGGTTTGCTTTTTGGCTTCATGGATTCCACTATTAGTGGAGAGTAGAAATAGTTTTCCTGTGGAGTAAATGGGAAAATGTGATTATTTTGAGAACACTGCTGAGCTGCAGCTGGTTCCTGACCTCCATGTCTTTGAACTGTTACTGAGGGATGTTTTTTTCCCCAGAACTGGGAGGAGGAGTGGGAATACCTCATTGAAATGACCTCCCCAGAAACATCTGGGGCTCGAAACAGGCTTCCATATAATGCACTGGAAGAAATCCACATTTTCATCCTTGCTAACATCCTCAGAAGGCCAGTCATTGTCCTTGCAGGTGAGTTGCCCAGCCAGTCATCTCACCATGTTACTCTGTGCTGTGTTGGTAATCTTACTTCAGTAATAGCTGCTTTCAGGCAGATGCATTTCAGAACAGGGTGTTTTCAGCAATTGTTCTAAACCACCCAGAGTATGTACTTTCTTGCCTGTAGCACATAATTATTTGTATTAATTTGTGTTTTCTTTTTCTCCCTTATGCAGATAAAGTGGTAAGAAGTTTAGAGTCAGGCTCCAGTTTTGCTCCTCTGAATGTTGGGGGTATTTACTTGCCTCTCCTTTGGCCAGCTGAAGAATGCTACAGGTATCCAATTGTGCTCGGCTATGACAACATGCATTTTACACCACTAGTGACTCTGAAGGACAGCGGACCAGGTATTTTTCAAGTACCTTCTTTGGTATTTATGTACCAAAATGTCTTCAGTATCAACATGGTGATAAAGCATTTAAAGTATAATCTGGTTTAGTTTTGCATTTTTAAAGTTAAAATGAATGTAAAAGATTCCTTTGGAATATGTTCTTGACATGTGACCAAAACCAGCTTTGTCTGTAAACCTGAAACTAAATGGGAACTAAAGGTTGCCCTCAAAATGTTATCTGAAAGTGGAGTGCAACTCACCTGCTTGCAGGCTGGAATCAGTCAAAGGGTGTCCTCTGAGTCCTTGTGTTCTGGTCTCCTTTCCACACCTCATCATAAGAGAAGAAGCTTTGAGGGACATGGTCTAACAGCAGTGTATTGCTGTCTGGCAGGGATCATGAAATATATGCTTTGTCATTTTTAATGCACTTCTGAATGGATAGCAGTTCTACAGGCTCAGGTTAGGTGTCTTCCAGTGGAAAGGCTTAACAAACTAAGATCTACAGTGCTGCCCACACTGAGAAGGAAATTGCTGGGGGAGAAACATAAAAATTCCCATGGGATGGGTCTGAGTTTGTGGTCCAGATGTATCTGTGTCCTCCCCCAGTGGCACTGTTTAGAAACTAGTTGGCCTGGCCAGCCATTCTCTTCTCTCTCCAAAATTCAGCAGCAGTGGTGACATCTCTATGTTTTGCAGCTTGTGGTTGCTCCTGCCTGGTAAAGTAGATATCTGCTAATCCATCTTGTTTTCCCACAGAAATCCGAGCTGTCCCTCTGGTCACCAGTGAAAAAGGCAGATTTGAGGATTTGCGTGTGCACTTTCTGACAGACACAGAAGAGAGGGAGAAAGAGCAGCTGCTGAAAGACTACTTGATGGTGATAGAAATTCCAGTACAAGGCTGGGATCATGGAACAACTCATCTAATTAATGCTGCAAAGTGAGTGTAATTCCTGTTTCCTCAAAGCCATCTTGTTTACAGAGGTGGGAGAAGCTGGGCGGTCTGGTGTGTTCCTTCAGTCTTTCCTTCCTTCCACAGTCGTGTCTGTGTTTACCCTCTGAAATATTAAATATTTACATTACTGTTGACTTGCTTTGTAGTCGTATGAGCTCAGACCAGTTTCAGATTTAAAGGCAAGAATGTCTTCAGACTTAGCAGACTGAAACTAGTATTTTAGAAGAGTAAACTCAATTTATTACTTCCACTGACTTTAAATTACATAGAAGGGTGGCTGAAAAGTAGTTACCTCCAGGAACTAGTTAGACTCAACTCTTGCGCTTTCTGTAAGGGCACATTGCATAAAAGGCAGTTGACGTAATTTTGGCTGCCCTAGGGAATGTACTTAGTGATATGTTCTTAGCACAGATGCCTTGATGCCCTGGGCTGTTGCAGTGTTGTAGGCAGGAAGTTGTGGCTGGTGGAGGAACCGGCGTCTGTGCTCTTTCCCCTGACGGTTAAGCATCAGAAACGTGCAAGGGGCAGCTGGTGGCACCCATCATCTTCCTGCATTTATGGGATGCTGATAGCAGTGTCTGTCTAGCCCCTTTCCCAGAGTAGGAAGGAAGTGACTCCCTGTATCATCTGTCTTTGCTTCTATTACAACACAGGAAGGTATTTTTATGCTGTCGGGTGGTTTTGGTTTAGAAGCCTTGAAATTTGTAGTCCTTCTATCCAGAGGTTATCCTTACATGAAGAGTAGAAATTGAGCTTCCCTAGACCCACTGCACAGATGTTACCATTACTGGTAATGTTCCAGAACACACCTCAATCCTACCAGCTGTGGCATGGTGAGGCTCCAATGTGGGATTTTCCCCTGCTGTTGGGGGCAGAGTAGGGATGATGTGATGGATGCTAGCATTACACACATCACACTGAAGCCCTGTAGTTTGTGTGAAGAATTGCACTGGTAGATACAGACCAAACAGGCCAAAACCAGGAACAGATTTCATGATAAGCTGTATCGCAAAACACTGAGTCCACTGTAGGAAAGGCTCATGCTTATCATGGGCTGGTGAAAAGAAGGATCTTCCATTTTAACCCCTGCTCGGCTGACCACTGGTCTTCAGAGGTATTCGGGATTTGGGAGACTTTTGTCTTCTGAGAGATTATCCATATTCTTTGTGCAAACAGCTCTCAGATAGAAAACCCTTGCCTAGAAAATCCTTTTAAGAATGCTTCCCTTTAGCATCATGTCAGACCATTTTATTAGATGTGAAAGTCTCCATTTGACATCACTGAACACCTGCTTTTAAAATTATTTCCATTTACAGCAACAGTTTTAACATCCTGGATCTTCTAGCTGAATAATATGTATGTGCATTAAATCTGCATTTCCTCCTCACATTGCTTGCATTTGCCTCTACCCCCACCATCTGCCCTTTTCAACCACTGATGCACTCTTCCTTTTCTGGCTGTCAGGTTAGATGAAGGCAACCTACCCAAAGAAATAAACCTCGTGGAAGATTACTTTCAACTGGTGCAGCATGAGTACAAGAAGTGGCAGGAGAACGCTGAACCTGCTAGAAGAGAGACCTGCTCCAGGAACAGACAGGAACTCTCTCTTTCCCAGCTCTCCCTCTTACAGGTGAAATGTGAAACACCAAATTGCCCTTTCTACATGTCTGTGAACACCCAGCCCTACTGCCATGAGTGCTTTGAGCGGAGGTTGCAAGGAAACAAAGGAAGAAAGCAGACCTCTGCAACAACACCTGAGAAACTGATGGCTGCTGGGGCAGGCTCCTCCCGTGGGGAAGTTGTTGAGCCTGGGGGATGGACATCTGAAGGGCCTGTAACAGGGCCTCGCTCCGCACCTCCAACGGCTCCAAGCCTTTTTCTATACAGCGAGACCACAGCCATGAAATGCAGGACACCAGACTGCCCCTTTACATTGAATGTGCAACACAATGGGCTTTGTGAACGCTGCTACAACTCCAGACAGCTTGGTCCTTCCAATAACTTGGATGACCGGACACATTTAGACTATGCCACATGCAAGGTGTGCCGTCAGAAGGTCAAAAGGACTTTCAATGGTACATGCAGCACTTGCTTCAAGAGGTCTACAGAGTGCTCCTCAAATGGCAGCCCTGCTTTCCTGCCCGTGTGCCACCAGAGATCCACGTCTGACCCATCACAGATCTCACAGGGCCTCCTCCAGCACCCCTGCCATCAGGTTCCCAGCAGCTCTGGAGAGGAGCCCCTGCCACCAGTGCTGCCGCCCGAGGAGAAGAGGAGAGGAAACCTCTGCAGGAAACCCGGCTGCAAGTTCTTTGGGACATTGCAGAATGAGGGCTTTTGCACGCTGTGTTTCTTTGAGTACAGGGAAAACCATGGTAAGTGGAGATGGGGTAAGTTCTGGCACACTTCAGCTGCAGATTGGCCTCCTTGAGCTATGAAGCTGTGCATTCACTGGATGCTAAAAGGGCAGGGGGTGATGGGAATGGTGTGGAGCAGAGGCAGCAGTGTGAGAAAGTGCTTTTTTGGCTGATAATATCTCATAAGAGGGCACCCAGTAACAGTGTGGGAAATCTGTGAAATGTCTTGCAAAGCTTCACGTCAGCTTTCATGGAAGCAAAACTAGCTCAAGGACAGAGGTGGGGTTTGCTTCCTCCCTGTCATCCACTGCGGTTGTGATTTGGTATGAATTTTCTTCCCAGCTTGAGAAGTTGTAAGGGTCAATGAGGAAAATGCTATTGTATTGATGGTACTGAAAACCAGTTATGTTAGCAAGGCTTTGAAAAGCTTGGGATGAATTTGAAGATCTGTATCTGTTCTAGATGTAACAGATACAACACTCTGGCATCACTACGGAACTCACCTTGATAAGCAGAGCAAGTAAAAGTTGACTAAATAATGTTCTTGTATTTTGGAGTAACTTAGAAGTGCATTGTTATAATCTTCCTTGAAATCTTCCTTGGTGATATCATACGTATGCTTGCATGTGTGTGTTTCAAGGCAGGCCTTCAAAAAGGCAATACCCTAGGAATAAATCACAACATGAAATCTTCATCTTTCATGGCCTGTTACGCAGGCAAATTGGGTATAGAAGGTGAAAGGCACATGTAAGAGAGAATAATTGCTTATCTCTTACAACTCACTGCTGACAAGTGTGCCAACAGAAACACAGAGATAAAAGATGGTTTGGGTTGGAAGAGACCTTTAAAGACCATGTAGTCCAACTCCCCTGCTGTGTGCAGGAACATCTTTCACAATGCTACACTTTCAAATTAGGGAACTTCTGTGCCAGCTTGCAATAGCTTATTTTCCAGTGTTGTTCACAATGAGAATTTTTTCCTTCTGATTGTGGAATATATAAGATTGCTTCATGAGACCAAAAAGCATAAGGCACTTCTTCCCGTTAAGGTCTGTGCCACTGTACTACCATTATGCCTGAAACGTGGGACGCAGGGGAATGTCAGGCTAGGTCACAGATGACATGCTGAAGCCAAAGGTGAAATTCATCTTGACTTCAGTGGGTTCTGTTTTTCTCACTGAGGGCAAGTTTTTCCTAAATCAACCATTTCAACAAGTTCTGATATGAAAATCTGGCTGTATTAGCTCCCTTATTTACGTAACATGTAGGAAAGCTCATCAGCTGAGGGGCTCGGGATTGTCTCATGTTTTGGGTTATTTTTATATTTAAATTGGGTAAATTTTCATAGTTGTTTTGGCTTATCAGATCTATGAGGCACATTCAAACTCCTCCTGTCCTTACTTTATATTACAGACAGCGCTTTGCTGTGCCACCAGAGACTTCAGAGGAAGTCTGCACCAGTGGGTCAGTCAGGGACCTCTGCTGCCACCTTCCGTAACTCTGTGTCCTGCCAGCGGCGTGACTGTGACACCCTGGGCAGCACAATGCTCGAGGGATACTGCCAGAACTGCTTCATTAAAGCCCAGAGCCAACGATTTCAGGAAGCCAGGAGGACAGAAGAACAGCTGGTGAGACAGCCAGAAGTAAGTGTGGACTCCTCACCATCTTCCTGTTGCTTAGCACTGTATGTTTTTCTCTTGTGCAAACAACTTGGGATACGTACTAGAAAATCCTCTACTGACTGCATCCTGAGTGTCATGGAGAGACAGGTGTATGGCATGATTTTTGTGGGCTGCTACTGAGCAGCACTCCTAAAAGCCACTCTCAGTTTAGGGTTATCATGGCCGTGCTCAGTTTTACCTCAGCTGGGAGTTTGCCAGCAATTTTGGTTGAAGCAATTGGACCAACAGGTAATTTGTTTGGTGGCTGGGGAGAGATTTTAATTGCTACTGTAGATCAGTGCAACTGCATCAAGGGCTTTAGTCCACTTCATGTTGCCTTTTTTATTGAGCTCATTACAGACTTTTTGTTCCACATTTTTTTTTGTCTTTTATAAATCTGGTTTGGTTTGGCCCTTTTAGAACCGAGAGTTACCAAAGATAAAAATGATTATTGTTTTTTTCTAAGAAACGACAGTATTTGTGATTTTCTTTGGTAAAGCCCAACTTGGCTTTTGGTATTGCACTTTTCAGAAGCAGCATGTGTCTGCCTGTAACCGCAGTGTTTATGTATACACACCATGAGCAGAGTTGCAAATGAATGAAAAGCCACTTGTGCTGCGGGCACAGCAACTGACAGTGTGTTTTAATGCTTTTCAAGAGAACAGAGCAGCGCAGAGATCTGCAGCGAACAGCATTGAGTAAGCAGAAGAGGCAGTGTGCTGTGGCTTCATGTAGAAACAACCTGGACTGCAGGAGCAATGACTTGTGCCAGGAGTGCCAGCGCCTCGGTCTGCTTCCACCATCAGGGAGTGCCAGGAACCCATCTGCAGAGGAGCCCCCAAAGCAGCGCTGCCGAGCCCCTGCCTGTGATCACTATGGCAATGCCAAGTGCAACGGCTACTGCAATGAGTGCTACCAGTTCAAGCAGATCTACGGCTAGTGCAGGGGAGGACTTGGTAAAGAACAGGAAAGCAGTACCAGCTACTTCCTTCACTGAAATGGTGCTATGTCCAGAACACTTAACAGTCCTGGGAGTGGGAGGGAGGGGAGGAGTATAAGTTGTGTGCCCATGTTCACGTTTATTCCCAAGATGGGAATAAATGTCTACTTCCTCTAAACACTGCATACAAGGACTGCTGAGAAAAGCAGGTTGCCTTCTGCACAGAGCTTTCATGACTAAGCTCCTGCAATCCTGTATTTTAAGTCTTGGACTTCCCAGGAGGAAGCGTGAAGCATTTGAATTCAGAGACCTTCCCAGTTCTGCCTCTTTCTTAATACCTTCCCTGTTCCTGGGTGAGGTGCTGTGGCTGCTGTCAGAGCTGCAGGACCTCTTCGTGTTTGCATACATCCCTCAGAGGCAAGTCTTTCCTGAGCGGGATCCTGCAGGACAGGCTGATGCAACTTGCAGTTCATGTCTGAAGAAACTTTCTGTGAGTTGGGTGTTGGTGTTCTTGCAGAGCTCTTCTAGGCAGGAGCTCCCACAGGTGTTCAGGGTGTTGATGGTGAGCAGTTCTGTGTTTGCAGAGCCCTCAGTAAACCACAGCCAGACACAAGACCAGCACTGGTCTGCTCCTTTAACATGTTTAACTAATCAGCATTTAGATCCTTTCCCATACCCCAGGACAGGTGATTACAGAAGCAACTTTCATGAGCATATGCATGTGATGGGAAAACTGAATCTTACTGTTCCCTGCTCTTACAGAAGGAATTGCCTCCAACAGGCAAAAAACCCCCAAAGTCCTTCAGCTTCAGTTCTGAAACCAGAGCAACTCTTCTCTTGCATTGTAAGTGTTGGGAATATGTGTGTTGCTGTTCCTACCCCATTCTGTCTCAGTTCTGTCATCCCTGATGTGATTCTGTTATCATGCAAACAGCTTGGTGCTCTGTAACAGAATGCTTTTTGGTTTGAGATTTTACTCCTAGAGTTCAATCTGCAGTACTTACATGATCTTGCAGTTACTGTTGTGCCCAATGCCTGCTTTTCCCTTCTCCTTTCATGCCTTTAAAGTTTTCAGCATCTGTTTTGCTGCTATGATTTTGGAGGTGACACCTCTTCTAAGTTGCTTCTGAAATTTAGAAACTTTTTCTACTTATCAAAAAAGTTTTTTGAAAAGACAAAAAAACCCCAAACTCATGACTTATTTCTGTTAAGGTTTATATATTTGTGAAACTTAATGTGAACGTGTTTTATTAAAATATTTATACTGTTTGAAACAATGCAACTTGAAATTTGCACAGCTAGGATTTTTTTTTTTTATGTGTATTTACCCTTGTGTTGAAAGTTACGAACTTAAATGTGTAATTGAAAAACATTCTCTGATATAAAGAAATAAATTATTGAAGGATTGACTTGGTGATTTTCTACTGATAAGAGAGAGCACAGTTGAGCATGGGACACCCACTGAAGAAAGCATTTCTGTTCAGGACCACCATTCAGCATGTTACCAAGTGCTTCCTGGTTCAGATGATGTAGCCGAGCACTTCGAAGAGGTGATAACTTACTGAGAATCTCTTCATACTCTCACCTTATGTCAGCATTCTCTCAGGAAGAGCTCTTGGTGCTGTCAGTGTGCATAGGGAGTTGCTCCTGTGGGTGCAGAGTATCTCCAGTCCCCAAAAGGATGGGTGTGGGAGAGTAAGGATGTTGCAGGATCAGCTTCAAGGTAAGCTGAGCTAGACCAATTTGGCTTTGCTTTCTTCATTGTTCCATCAGTTATGCCAGGCATTCACAACTAATGGTACTTGTGTGCCAACTTGGGAGGTGGCGATGGCAGCAGGTGATCCCCAACTGCCCAGCCTTGTGTGCGACCCCAAAGGCATCAGTCAGCCCTACCACCTCCCCTCACCAGGAGGCCCCTTGCCTTTTGGTCATGGCATCTGGGTTGCTCAGTAGCTCCTGAAAAGCATGTTGCCAGCTGCTACTTGAAAAAGTAGTTGACAGTGGTGTTTCCTTCTCATCCCAAGCTCAGCTTAACCCAGCCTTACATCCAGAGGGTTTCTGCACTGTAACACTCCTCCAGTATGGCAGGAGTATGCCTGTACTGGCCCTCAGGTGTCTCAGACCTCTGCCTAGATAGGCAATACTGTACACTACTATGACTTTTACATGTTGCCCATAACATGAAGGATAAAAATGAGCCAGAGCTGCAGATGGTCCTTGTGTAGTCAGCAAAGAGGACCCTTTCGGCTGACCTCTCTAGGTTACCTACTTTCTATCCTGGTTAATTCTTTAAACCCTTCCCCCTGCTTGGGAGCACACCTCATCACATGCTTCAGTGCTGTCATAAGTGAAACCACATAGATGTTAAGTTTTATGAGTACCTTTGCCATAGGTTTGCTGGTCCTTGTAATTCACTCAGCTCTGTAACAAGTGTTCCTCGATGCCTGTCCACCTTCCTAATGCACACTGCTCTCCTTACAATTTAGCCCAACTTCTTCTGGATTCAAGTACCACTCCTTTTGGAGCATACAACCTACAAGTCAGCCTACCTCCCCCAGAGCAGAGCCTGCTGGATCTGCCAACCCCATCCCTACAGCATATTCCTCTTTTTCAAAATCTGAGTCTCCATTTATCTGTGCCCTCCTTCCCCTTTCTTTACAACTCACGCCTCTCAGGCCTGCTCAACTCGTCAAACTTCCGCACCAGGCAGACACCTTGGTGTTGAAAGAGTGAGCAAAGACTGTGAGAGATGTCTGCAGCCAGGCACCAGGAGCTGGAAGCAACTCATGGCATCCAGCCTCAGCAGCCATCAGTCCCTGCTTGCTGAAGAGGCAGAGCCTCCATCATAGCACCTTCAGTGTCAGGAAGCTGATAATCTCCAGTTGCTGTTAACTGCAACTTCTGCAAAGAGGAAGGATTTCAGCTGAAATGCCCCAGATCCCACTGATTTTTCTCTACTGCTTTCTGGGCCCATTACTCATAACTCTGAAGTCACATGGGGCTTGTCTCATTCTGTAGCTCCCATGTAAATGAGTGCCCAGCCTCTCTTCTGATTTACTTGTGTGGGAATGTTAAAGCTAGTAGGTCCTTCTTTTATTTAACTACTCTGGTATTTCCCTAGTGTCCCAAGGGGATTTTGACTCTCTGATGCTTTCAGCTCTTTGCCCAGACACTTCTTCAAGTTCATATGTTTTCCTTCCTGTTCTAAAGGAGAGAACTTTTATTTGGACTCTCGCATTTTGTGACCACTTCTGGAAGTCTCGTTGCTAAGACACAAACCTTTCATAGCCAGGGATTCTTTTCTTAGCAGAAAGGCAAAATTAATATGAAACAATTGGTTTACTGACCATTTGCATTGCACTGGAATTCCTCATAGTGGAGTAAAGGCTGTGCTTACATGTTAATTTTGTTTGGGAAAGGGATTCTTGCTCTAAGCAATAATCTACATCTACTGGAAAAGAATCTTAACAGGCTGATCCCTAGCTGTGTTTAGGAGGCGATGAGATGAACAGGGACATCTGGTAGGGCCAGACCTGGTAGTTCAGATGCCCAGAACAATGCTTTGTTTGAGGGTCCTGCTGAGGCTTTGGCATCAAGAGGGCCCCCGAGCATCTCTGTAGCATGAAAATGGAGACAGACTCACCAGAGAGACCATCAGTACCTGGGGATTTTACAAAAACAGGGGCTGAAGGACTTCAGGCAGTATTTGAGGGGGCCTGTGAAGATCTCAGCAGGGTCTAGATGTTGGGTATAAGCGTTTTAGATATAAATCTCCAAAAACTCACACTAAGCCTAACTTTATGCACTTTGGGCCGTAAGGCCACAGTACATGACATTAGTTTGTGCATTCAATCTGTGCAAAATCAGTGGCTCAGCATGGTGATACGTACATGTTTTGTTCAGACGAGAGCCACAGGGAAGCAGCAACTGCATAATTTTATCATGCATACTTGAGTAGGACACTGTAGTGTAGTATGTACAGCACTGAAATAGAAAATCACAACACTGAACAGGTGCAGTTTCATTTCATATTAAACTGCCAAGGCCCCTTAAAATCCAAAGTTAGAAGATCAGATGCTTTTACATCAGAGTGCTCCATTTCCCAGGTGCCTATGTTCTACACACAGTACAGCAAATCTGTCACTGATGGGAGCAGATTCAATCAGCTGACGTAAACTTGCTCTATCATTTCTGTTCCCACATCAGTGATAAATACTGATAACCTCAACCCTTGCCTGGTTCAGAAGGGCTGTCCTAGCTGCGTACAAAGAAAGACAAAATGCTTGGAAGTGGATCGTTTGAGCTGCTGCTTCATTAATTCCCCTTTCTTTGACCATCCATAGTTGTTTTGGAGAAGACTGCCACTAGCAGTACATGTACTAAAAAACACCCAACATATTTAACGTCTGTCAAACAGAAACCTAAAATATGAACAGGTGATTTTGCCTGGGAGTTTTATGATGACTTCTGTTTGTACTAATGTTAATTTTCTAAAAAATCCCTGTGTCTAATATTGAGACAGCCTACGGCATGCTATCCAGACTGCCCCCTCCTCCGGCCCCACTGAAGTGAATAATATACGTATGTAACCTCTCCCCCCTCCCACCACCCTCAATCTCTGACAGCAATGATTCTTTCATTATTGATTTTTTTTTTTAATTCCCCTCTCTCCCCTCCCCTTTTTTTCTGGTTAAGCTTCAGTACAGGTCTGTGGTGTTGGGCAGGAAGTCAGATTTCCCCTGGTGAATTATTGGGGGGGGGGAAACTTGGGTTTCATTCTCTGGTTGTATGGCTCTATTTCAAAGGATTCATATGAGCTCATATGACTGCACATTGTGAGTTAGTCTGGTTCCCAGCTGGTACTGGTTTGTATAAAAGCCACTGTTCAGTGGCATCTCACCAGAAGGGGTCAAAATCCCCTTCTCATTTACAATGTAAAACAAAGCCAATAAGGATCTACTATGAGGAACACAACTCTGTACAGTGGTTTACGCTTTGAAACCAATGCTTTTTTTTGCTGACTGCTCTCAGTACCACGGGACAGAATTTCTTCACAGCATGAAGTATGGCATAGCATGAGATCACCCAGTCAGAATTCCCACTTATCAATATTACTTGCTGCAGGACTCATTTTGTTTCCTGTTGCCTGATGCTGGTGACAGAAGCGTGCATGCTGCAGTGATGTCTGGTAAACATCTTACTGTAAATTCCAATAGCATTTATACTTGTGTAAACCTGTAATAATTCAGTTGGCTTCTGCAACTTTACTCCGGGTATTCTGTAGGATAACTAGGATGTGGATTTGGCCATATAAATATATGGCATATGGTCATATAAACATAGTCTTTCAGTTGCTTTTACATGTTCTGGAATAAAAAGATGCATCTTAAATTGTTGTTGTTGAAATCCTCGTGCCACAGAGATATGCCTATCTAGGCAGACCTCATTGTTAAGACACTGTTTAAATAGATGCATGCTTTGGTTGCTGGTTACAGTTCAATAGTCATTAGGGGTCTTAGCCTTTGCTGTGGTTCTTCATGCACGACAACTTAAAAGGCAAAAAAAGTAGCCAAACATATTTCAGCATGATTGGTTGTAGCTTATTTATCCTGTAACTCATTAGCTGCAATGAGAACAGAAGTTATTTTTACTGGAGGGAAGAGATGACATTTTTCATTTCTGTATTATGAAGGCAGAGCCCAACAGACAAGGATGACGTTGCATGGGCTTTTCATTCTCATGTGCATGTCTCAACCAGCCTACATTTGCCTAAAAGGAAAAGTCATCATTCCAGAGATATTTTTTAAGAAAGGGAAGCTTGTGTGGTGGTGATAGAGCAATGAATGATGACCCCTGGCAGAGCTGTTCTCTTTGAAGGCTGGTGCCAGGTCAGGTGCGTGGAGGCAGGAAAGCATCCGGTGCTTGTCGGTGCTCCTGTGCATTTGAGTCATATCAGTAGTGTGCACCATTAAAGAGCAAAATGCATTACTCAGACCCGACATGTAGCTCAGGCCCTGTCAGGCCCAGCCGAACCTGAGCCTACGTGAATGTCAAATCTAACAAACTCATCACCAGAATTTTCTTTCTCTCACTTTTTCCTTTGGGCATGCAGTAGGGAAGACCTATTAAGGCACAATTTGGTATCATTGGGGTTTCATTATTTGATTAATTGACTTTCAGTTCAGACAGTTTTCTGTTACATAAAACCTTTAAGCTTTGCACATCCCCCCCTGCACTGGGGTTATGGCAGATTTCCACTCTGGGCTCCATTATGCACTCAGTCCTTCTCAGAGTGGTAAGAATTTTTCTGAGGATTTGGGTTTTTCATGTATCCACATATTTTAAGTTGACTGCAGCAACAACATCATCTACAATGTTGAGTTTCCTCACTGTCACATGTCCATTCTTTGATCCAGGCTCACTCTCCTCTCCCAGAAGAAAAACCCAGCAACAACTGGGATCAGCATCTTTAATGTGCAGAGCTTCATTATATTTTCCACATCTGCTTGTGCCATGGCTGGCACAGTATTTCCAGCTTTAACCATCTCCCAAGGTACTTGTGGTTTCATTCTGCACCAGAAAGAGGCTTCTGCCTCACTGTTCCCCCAGTCCTCATGACAGGTCTGAGTGCGCCTTGGTTTGCTCCCATGGGTGAGCTGCTTCCCTGGGCAGGCATGTTCCTCTGCTCCACAAGGCTTTGGAGAAGGCAAGAGTCACAAGCGTGTCTTGCTGAAAATTTCCAGTCCCTAATGCTCTTCCTTGCGTTTGCCTTCTTCATCTTGCAGAAATGCAGAAGTCCAGCCATGCTCTGCAACAGGCTGACCTTCCAAATTTCCCAGTATTTACTCTTTTGAGTTAACAATGCTTCCTATTTGGGAATAATTTTGAACTAAGTTCTCATCAAAGTCCAGCAGCAAACCAAACACAGCAGTTACGAGTAGGTTTTCTCTCTTCTTCACTCCTCTACAATGAATTGTCAGCCTGTAATAATAACATCTGCAGTGTAGCTGCTGGAGCTGTGTTTGTGCCTGACCTCTTTTTATTAACAGGCTCTTTCTGTTATGTTTCAGGGGGTAACTAAGTGTTTTCAGTCCCAGGGAAAGTCTAGCTAGGGGAATTTCAGGTTAGATATAAGGAGGAAGTTCTTCACTTTGAGGGTGGTAAGGCACTGGAATGGGTTGCACAAAGGACTGGTAAATGCTCTATCCATGGCAGTGTTCAAGGCCAGGTTGGATAGAGCTTTGGGCGACATCGTCTAGTGTGAGGTGTCCCTGCCAATGGCAGAGGGGGTTGGAACTTGATGATGTTAAGGTCCTTTCCAACCCTAACTGTTCAAGTATTCTATGATTCTGTATTGATTGTGACTTACTTTTCTCCAGTCAAAAAGCAACAAGCCATTTAAAAATACTTGCTAATGTATAAAAGATTGGCTAAATCTCTATTTTAAAACTGTGGTGATGAAAATATGAGCAGTAGATAAAATTAATCTAGCAAAGCCTATAATAAATGGAAAATAATCACAGAACATCACAGAGGTCAGCAAAACCGGGGGATGATAACTTTGTAGGCACGTGGAGCCAGTAAGTGTTTAATCTATAAACTTTCTTGTTTTGAGCTGGGTGAAGCAGAGGCAAGTAGACACAAGAAAAAGTACAAACAAGTTCTTTATTCTGAAAGTGCATTAGAGCACTCTAAAGATAGCATCAAGGACTGTGTGGAAATCCCCTGGATAAGTTTTGTAATTTTTTCCTGTGAATCTCAGGATAGCAAATACAAGAGGCGAAGGCGAGTGGATGACCACAGCTGGTGTAGGCTGCGTTTTGGTATTCTGCCTTTTCGGCGCAGACAGCTGAGGTGGAATTTGTCTCCATTGTCTTTCCTTCCCTTGACTAAAAAGAGCATCCAGATGACTTGTCCAGATGTAGATGTTAACACTGCAAAGCCGACTTGTTTGATGAGATTAATCTCACAACTCATTTCTAAGGTGATGTTTCCTCTCGGAGAAAGTTAGAAAATCGTGGCAGTACACAGATTTCGTTTTTCTTCACAGGTTCCTGACTAATCAGTTTGATGCTGGGCAAATCACAGCAATACTCAACAGTTACAGCGACTAGTACCTCCTGAAATCTTCTTAGGCATTTAAATGCCTTGCATATCTTGGGGTTATTAATCACTCATTTCTTCCACTTATATATTTGTTCTGCATGAAATTTGACAAATAACACACAACTCTCCTCAGCAGGTATGAGACTAAGTTCATTGACAAATACAGTGTGCACTGACATCCTCAGGTGACAGGTCTGATATGTAAATAACAATACCTAATATTTCTGTCTGCACCGAGGATGCACTTAGTCCCCACTAACAACATAACTTTGGGATCAGCTGAGCCTCACCTTTCGAGAACTCTCTTTCATTTTTCTTAAATCACTTTGTCTTGTTCTTTTTTCAGGTACTTCATGGGATATAGAAGAATCAAAAGGAAATGTGAATGAGCATGTGGGACCAGATGCACATCTCTGCGCTAAACAACAGCTAAATAATAAGACCACTTCATTGCCATTTCCTTGGTTATTTTACCAGTTTTCTATAAATGTGTTTAAATTCTCAAGTAATTCCAGTTCAGACCAAATGTGTTCCCAGTGTAGAAAATCAGACCAAATGCAGTTATATCAGAGCAGGGCTGTTTGGGATAAATGCTAATGGCAAGATACTTGATATTGTTGTCAAAAAAAAAGATATCCTCCACTTGCATTAATAAAGCATTCGGGAAAACAGGGGGTTTCATTGTAGTCAACGGAACTGTGTGAAAGAACTACCTGACTCCGTCACTGATTTCTCTTTCTAACAAAGCAAAAGATCTGAAATGTTGTCAAATGACAAGGAAACGTACTGGGTCAAAATTCTCTGCATGCCACTTGCAGGTGGCTGCAGATTGGTATGTTTAGCTTCTTTGAAACATAACACAGTTGAGATGTACCACGGAATTTGTATCCGGCTTACACAATGTTTCATGTTACAAACTGGGGGGAAACAGATGGCCCACTTGTTTATTCTGAGGTTTTCAACATTATCAATGGAGATGAGAATGAACCAGTGTGGCATGAACAAGGAAGTTAAGTGAGAATTTCATCTATTTTTATCTATTTCTGCAGTGACTTATTGCCATAATCAAGTGATAAACACCCTTTTTGCAGTGGAAAAGTATTCATAATAAAGATAAAATTGTCATCTCAGTGAGACCTGGGAAGTACCTGCAAAAATACTTAGAATTACTAGCATGGAAAAAAATCTTGGCAACAAGAAGTACAGACGCAAGAATCACCTCTTAGCTTGCTTATACACCCATGAGGTGCATCATTCCTTTTCACTCCTGTAATGAGCTGCAGACTCATATTTCCCCACTGTGCCCCTTACCTCTTTGTTGTTTTCAGGATATAATACCCCACCTTGTATTTGCCTGTATTAAAGTGCATTTGTTTCAGTGAGACTAGTTTGCTAATCCATCTATTTTACACTGTCTAACTCAACTCCTCTGCCTCCTCCATTTTCACTGTTATCCCAGTCTTCCTGTTATTTTTGGTTATCAGTAGTGACTTAATATTTTCTTCCTGGCCACAGATGAAAATGTAGAATGAGATCAAATATGGCACTGATCTCTCTGGAAAATAACTAGAGAAGTCATGTGCTGGAGATTTCTTATCACCAACCTATTAGTAATTGTGCCACAGGGGTCAGTTCTCAGTTTAATGGGCACGGGGGTTTTGCCGGCTAGATTTTTCTGTCCAAACATCATGATACCAAACCAAATACCTCACAAATGTCTATGTAATTGCTTTTATCAACCAGGCTGGTAACTGACATCAGCAAAGCGTGGAATCAGGTTTATTAAAGAAGCTTTGTTTTCTAGTAATTAACATAGAATAACACGTGTTGGTTTCCTTCTTCTTCAAGTAAATGTTGTAGGATATGTGGGTGTAAGTTGCATTCAGGAGGAAGTGATGTTATTTACTTGTATCACATACAAAAAGCACTTTCCATTACATTAATATTTAAGGAAAATGTTAGATACAGAACCAGGATGTGTATTGAACAATTTCCCCCTCTATCTTTAGAACTTTATCTCCAGAGGAGATATTTACTACCACTGAAATTAATTTGATGATGAAAAATCCTTTCTTGCCTTCAGATTTGCCACACTCCAATTTTCCCTTCATGTAAGTGCAGCTCGGACTTGGGAAGATATCCAGAATGTTCCTAAATTAATCCTTCTACAATTGTTCACATTCTGTTTTGATAAAATGGAATCAACTTTCACTTTTGAATTGCAAGAAACTTGACTTCAGAAAAAAACTGACTCAGGGTAAAGGCTCTTCAGTGTCATTAATCTTTAGTAGTCGTTGTCTACCCATCTAATCCACATTAAAATACTAGCTAAGTTAAACCCTTGACAAAGTTTCATACCAGGTAAAATTTTTACCTACCCTTCAAATGTGTAAACCACCTTATCTGCTGGCATCTTGTGCTAGACTCTGGGGAGTTTCAATCCCTGTATGGGGGAGAGAAGTATACGTGCTATAAACAAGTCAGATGTCAAGAGAACAAACAGATGACACATAGGGTGCTGGGTTAGAGTTCAACCATCAAGTTTTGGCATTATGTGGCAATGCAAAAACTTCCCTACTCCTACGTGTCTGCACCATCCACTCAGCTCCATTGCCATACTCTGGCTGCTGAGCTGCTCCGGTACAGCTAAGGAAATGGCCCTTTGGTCCCCCAGTCTGGAAAATGTGACTTTCTTTATTTTTAGCCATACTCAATTACTGTATTGTACAAGGGCTAAAAAACCTGCAAACACCATGCAAAGAAAAAGATTTTTCCTATACTAAATAAGAGAAAACAATGTGCTATTGGTTTCCTCCACCAGGTCACTGAAAACTTCCAGGAGGAAAGCATTAATGTAAGGAACCGTAATTCATGTATTTGCGCTAAGATTTATGTAGGGACACAAGCAGAAGAACTTAGAGCATTCATTATCAGTATAAAAAGTGCCATGTAAGTGAGATTTAAACAGTTCTCAAAATAATTTGTATTCGGGAGGAAAAAAGCTTATGAAGAATTTAGATATTTTTATTTTTTCAACTAAAAGAAATGAAAAATGACAAATTTACAATAGGCCAACTATCATCAGCCTCTTTGTTGTGGGGTATTTCATGGTGGTTAGCATGACCACACCTACACTTGTCTATGCCCCCAACTCCCAAGGTGGGTTGTTGGATCCCCTTTGTCCAGCTCCAAGTCTCTTTGCAAGTCACTCAATCTGGATTCAGGCTGTGTGTGAATGTTCTGTGTCCCATCAGCAGTTCTTCCCAGTGGGATCCCAGGAGTGGTGTGGCCCCAGGGCAAACAAGGGATGTGGCAGCTCACCTGGATAGAACAGAAGGTAGCCCACACTCAAAGGAGAAATGGAAAAACATTGTATAGGGGGATATTTCTTCCCCTGGGGGTCCTGGACCAACTAATCCATCTATTAGGTGGGCTGGTGTTGAAGCTGGCTTTGGAGATAACCCAAGGGACGCCTTTTCTCAAGAGAAATGTCCTTTGTCTTGGATTTCTGTGTCCCTCTCACCTCCAAGGACTCTAGGTTGCACCTTGCAGGACTGAAGGCAACACAGGACCATTTTTCTCCAACAGATTCTATCCTGGTAGGTCTGAATATCAATCTTCGTCTCTGGAGGCTCCACCTGGGGAGAGTCTAAAAGGTGCTTATATAAAGTCATTTCCAAAGAGAGGGTTTCCCATTTTTGTGACTACAGGAGATTGCTCTGCTGCCTCGTTAAAAAAAGTTAATTACTAAGAAGGGGACCAGCCTTTGGTAGAATTGCCGCTTCTTTCTTCCTCCCTACTCATTTTGTGTGCTAGCAAACACCATCAGGGTAAATGATGCTGCCACATCATGCTGCCATTTTAGCCTGAGGTCTGCATGTGTGTAAACTGAGGCAGTTCCCATCAGGACAGTCATGCAGGTCAAGGTATGCACCCCTGCCCAGCAATACCCTGGACAGTCTTTGGGTGCAGAATCTGGAGCACTGCCTTTGGATTCTCAATTATAATGTGGTCTTTGGGATGTGTGCAAAAATAGGATCATCATAGAATCAGAATCACTTGAAATCTGCTGCTCCCATACACGCAGACTAGCAGAACCTGCTTCTTTCACGTTTTGTCACATTTCCTGTGAATTTTTAAAGCAAATGTTTCAGAAAGTCCCCAGACAAATGTCTTTCCAGCATGGGAGGAAGGAACACCTCTGCAGTATGTCTCCTGCCTGGCCCAGCCATTCACCCCTACCCAAACTGTGCAGTGAAGCATGAGCTAGGTATGAGTTTCTAACCACAAATACCACCACAGTCACCCACAAGAACGCAACTTTTTCTGCCATTAAATTCTGGCTTATCCACCTCAGTTTTTCTCAAAATGATTCTCTAGAAAGCTGGAGGCACAAGTGTGGATGGATATTTTTATACTACACCAGTCACTCAGGGCAAAACAGTGTGCAGAACTGTTCAGAGTCTTGCTCACGGTGAATGAACCAGGGTACCTGAGCTCTAAATACTTCCAAGCTTTGAAATCTTGGGAATTTCCCTTTGAAATGAAGGGAATTGTAATTAAAAATTTAAGAGGACAAAGTTTGTGCAACTCATTTTGCCAGAAAAATTGTGATCAGGGTGAAGAAAGAGAAAGCAGACGGTTTTGTTGCTTTGGTGTTGCTTTGTTTGTTTGTTTGTTTTAATATAGCAACCTATCATTGTAAAATTATCTCTGTCAAAACAACATAATCTTCTTGCAGTATCATTGTGCATAATGTCCAAACCTTAAGTCCTTACCTGGTGCAACACAGTATTACTAAAAAGCTGGATAAAAAGGATATAGTGTTTATTTACATTGCACCTTGGTTTCTTCTATAACTAACCTACGTTACTTAACCAAAGAAACCAGTGAGAGGAAAATGAAGTCTTGCTTACAACATCATTTATCTTGCCACCAGAACTAAGTTTACCACATACAGATAATAACTGCAATTCAAAGGCCATCATCTTGCTGAATAACACTGAGAAACAGGAAAAGATAAGTCATACCACACCCAGAAACTTCTCTTTCAGGTGATTTTTTCCAACCTTCAAATACTCATTTTTGTCCTCCTACTTCTATATTAATCTAGATTAAAGACCACACGTGAAAATCTAAACAAACAAAAAAAAATAATCACCCTTAATACTCACCATTAAGACTGTATGAGTCTGTCCTTTATTCCCATCAGCAGTGTAGTGCATGAGCTCATGTCAGCAGAGGGTCTCCCTGTGTCCCTCCAGGCATGCAGCAGCGGGTGGTACCATCAGGCCACCTAGCAGCTCCTCCACTACTTCTGCTTGGACAATCTCCAGATTCTGCTATCCAGGAGAATGTGTACAAAAGCCTATTTGATTTCATTTGCTTGATACCCACTCAAGAGTAATGAGGGATTACTTCAACAGATGTCCCCCTAATCTTCGCTGGGGTATTAATTATGCATACTCCTCCCAACCCCTTGTCAGTGCCACACAGGGGAAACTGCACAGATTTCATGTGGCTTGTCATGAGTTCTACAGACTGTGCAGCTATTTTGCTAAACAAAGTGGTTTATTCTGATTTCTGGTCATGGATTTTTTTGTTTAAGGATTTGAACATAAAATTGTTCAAATTGAGCAAATCTTTAGGTTTTCCACAGGTACATGTTTTAAACAAAATAACTGATAACTTTTAGATGGTATCTCTCCCTCCTAAAACCTCACTGCTGTAAAATCTAAGTTTGAAGTGTACCGTGATTCATGCAGCCTCTTCCCTTCCCATGTGAAAATAATTCTTATTCCTCTGACAGATTATCTAGGTGCTTTTCATACACGTGTATGTAGCTGAGGTGCAAATGCTTGTACATAAGTCTCAGTTTTTCTTTATTTCAGTTCATGATAAGTTCTTCCAGAAACAGCCACGTCTCCAAGCAACATGAAAATATTGTTATATTTTTCCAAAATGCCACAGGTACTTCCATCCATTTCAAAACTGATTCTGCCAGATGTCAGATGGGAAGCAGGCCTTTGGCTGGAGCAGCACTTAATGCAGGCTCATCTGATGTCCTCAAATATTTCCATGAAGTGATTAGCAGCCTACCCAGCTGTGAGCACTTTATTCATCCTGTGTTTGGGAGCACACCCAGGCTTTGGCCTTTCTGCTGAGCTATTTGCACTTTTTCACTGCAGTTCTTTTCAATGGAAAGGGCTTGAGATGTTCTCGTTTTCCGAGGAAAACCATGGGAAGACCTCAGTAATGGCTGGTCCTGGGTGAGCCGTGTTCATCCTCTAGTCCCACATGGGAGTGACCAAAGTGGTTCCACTTTGGCTGGGTAATGCAGGGCTGGCTCTCACACTGTCCAACTGCACCATCCATATTTGTGGGTGTACAACCTCACCTTGCCTCTTGCTAGCCAGAACAGCTGGCAATGCTGCCACCCTGGTGCAAGAGGAGGGGGTTTTTCTAATCACAACAAAAGCACTGCACAATGCACCTAATGGGCAGTTAAAGAAAAAATACTCTCTAGGCTTCTCAGAGAAATAATCTAGTCGTCTGTAGTCCTCTACAGATGTCTCTATATCTGCCTTCTCTGAGATGTCACCTCCTCAGAGGCGGTGCCTTCTTTCCCTCCTCACTCAGAATGACCGGCAGCATGCCCACATGTGTCCTATGTAGCCAGCAGCCCACACAGGTCCTTTGAGAGCTGCTGTGCTCTGCTTAGTTGATCGAGGCTAAAAACAGCGCAAGAGCTTGGGAGAATTGTTCCCTGGAGAACCACTTCCTGACATTAAACAATGCTTTGATTATTTTTTAGCTTGAAAAGTCACATAGCTACTATCTGTAAATGTTCCCACCCCCTTAAATAGTTTTCTCTGTGTCCCCTCAGATGGGTCCTGGTTTTTCCAGTGCCTGATAAAGATAAACACCACTAGCTTCAGTAGCTCATGTGCATTATAGAGTCCATGAAAATATTCAAATACCACAGCAATAAGCAATATTATAGCCATGTATAATTCATTCTTCAGAGATTCATCAGGAATTTGATCCATATTTCTTTCTAAAAGAAAAAGAGGGACGGTACACTTTAGATGAATCAGGTAAAAACCCATACTTGCCTGAGCACTTTATTAATGAACTGCATTGTCAGCTTGAAGGAGGCAGATAGTCAGTGGAAGCTTTCCCAGTGACCGGCATCAATTGGAGGTTCTCAGGTTCAAATCTGTCACTCTGAAGACTAGGTTACCAGCACAGCAGAGGAAGGCCTCTCATGAGGAAGCATACTCATTCATTGATTAAAACAGTGAAAGGAGATCATCTTCTTAAACTTCACGTAAATTTCAGTGTTGAGACTGAAAGTGACCTGAACAGCCGTTAATATTCTTACTGTCTCAAAGGGCACCACCAGCCAGGCCAGATGCTGTTCATCAACACACTTCAGTTCTTCCATAAAGAAGGCCGTAGAAAATCCCACTGCTATATGCTGCCTCTCTGCCTGCATTTTTACTACTTGACATCCTTTTCCTGAGGAAGGTGTCATCTCCACCCGCTTAGGGAAACCCATACAGAACTGACATGGCTTTGTCTGAAGCCTGAAATCTTCCATTGCTATCCCTTCAAACCTCAGTGTGAGAAGTATGCCAGCACACAGGTTAACACCACAAGCTTTCCAGCAAAGATTCCTGGCAGCTCTTCAAAACTTTTCTTATACTTTGATTGTTGGTGGAACAATACAATACCAAAGATAGGAAATGCTGGAAACTAAAAATACAGAGCAGCCACGGGTATTGTGTGTGGCTGAATAAGGGGAATTACTTGACCTTGAGCTGCCCTGTGTTCCAGATGAGCAGTCCTGAACCTTTTGAATCAGTATCTGACAGCTTGCTTTTTTGCCAGTGCTCATCCTTGATGTTACGTGTTCAATCTTTAATTAAATAATAACCTCATATAAATGTTTGCTGATGGGTTTTCATGGCAGCTACTAAAGGTACACAGAACAAACTGTATGTATGCACGAAGACCATGGTACAGCTGCTGCAGCACATTTAACATGCATTACTTTCAGCCACATGGAGAAAGACAGAAAAGGTGAACAAGGTACTCATTACATGGAGAGAGGAAACAAGAGCATTGGAGTTCTGTTTCCACTATCCAGCATTTAGATGTACCCTTTCTAGAGATCTGTCTGTGATAAGATAATTTTAATGGGTTTGGGGGCATTAGAGACAGTTCTTGAGTCTCCTGTGAGTTTTGTGCTTCAGTTGCTGGGGACTTTTAATAGCATTCCTAGTAAACACTGCTCTGCACAACGTTTTCATATACTAGATCAGATGCACAACGTTTTCATACACTAGATCAGATGTCTGAGATAGTCTATAAAAATGTACACCTAATCCTGCCCCCTATTGATGGTGCAGCAAACAAAAGACACCATCATCTCTTGAAGGTGTGATGTTTCTGTAAGAGAAGAATGATGATCAGAACTGGGCTCATAGCTGGCAAGCTCTAAAAAGAGGTTCATAATCACAACTCACTTTCTGTTTGGCATCACAATCAAGGACTGACTAAACAAGGATGCAAGATTAGCTTGACAGTCTGATAAGAAATCCCTCATTTACCCATTTTAGAAGGCTGCAACCCCCATGTATCTTCTCTGAATTTGCATGAGTCCTGGTCCTGTTATTAGAAGAAACAGGCAGAACTGTGGAGGCTTACTGGTAATCAACATAATGGACAAGAAATTATAAATAAATCACCACTCGGCATAAGGAAAGTCTCTAGCACATGCTGTGTAACCCCTTACTTGCATAATCTGAAATTGATATATATCTATTGCCATGACACTAATATTTTTTTTTATTTCAAAAAGGTTTTGCACAATTTTGATGAAGTCTCCTAAATAAATTTGCAGTTACTAATTTCAGGTGATGTACCCTGGAGGAAGACTCTACCTTTTACAGAAAGATTAAGATGATGGTAAATATTTGATTAAACTACTTCAGCCTCAGCTAAATCTCATCTCAGACACACTCAGCTGACCCCAGTAGTTTCATTTTGAATATAGCAGCTAATACCCTAAATTCAAATCTTACTGCTAGCACAGTGAAACCATGTAGAAGAAAAAAAACACCTATACTCTTCTCCTGGGAATTTTCTACAAGATTTTGAATATGATCGTCATGGTCAACAAGATATGACAATGCCTCCTTGTGAGCCATTTATTTCAGTAGCTATCACCTCACTTGCCTGCCATTCTCCCATCACTGTTTCTCCTTAACCCCTGGCAGTGCATACCAGAGTCCCTATGAGTGTCTGTAACCAGGGACTCAAGTCAGCTTTGTTGGGCAGAGAAGACTTTTGGTGCCACGGTGCTCTTCCAGGATACCCAAGGGCTTTACTGAGTGCTTACATGTCACTGCTTTATGTCAAAAAATAGGAATGTTTAAAAGATTTTATCAGATATATATACAGAAGCAAAGACTTTCTACCACTAGGCACTCATCATAATGCTTGGCACCTGGAATGCAGAACTGCTTCAGGTCAGGCAGAACTGCCTTGAACTTCTACTTCTGTCTTAAGATGAACCCACAATTTTCACATTTTAAATGTAAGAGAAACTGTTAAAATCTTTCTATTTTTTTAAAAAAAAATATTATTCTTTTTCTAATCTATGTAGAAACAAGAAAGCTGCTCTACAGGGAAAAAAAGTCCTTAAAATAAGTAATTTAATTGCTTGTCCAAGAATGAGATAGCTCCAGGAACTGGGGGGTGGATAAAGCTCACTATACTTAAGTCAGTGATCAGTTGCCTGTCTGTGAGGCCAGGTTTCCAAATTCTGCCTGTGAAATCAGCCAGATATCGAAATGATTATAAAAAGCAGGTAGTCAGGAAGAGAATGCATCTGACATAATCAGTTGATATGCTTAAATTTCTCATTAAAAAAAATAAAAAAAAAAAAAAAAAAGAAAACCAACACTGAAACTTCAGGGTTTTGTTAAAGTGAGATTCCTGGGTAAGTCCAAGTTAGACTAATTGCAGGTCTATATTTCTCTTGCTGAAATATTGCCTGGCTAGTTTTCTTTGTTGACAAAGCATTCAGGTTTCAAAAATTTCAAAATTCTTTATGAAAAAAAAATCTTCAGCCCCTTTTAATTTTTAGTCTGATGTTTATTTTGATTTTTAAAGGATTTTTAACATATCAATTTGATTTCTTAATGGTAAAAGAAACAAACCAATATTTAATATACAACATTTCTTACTCCACAAGCATTACATTACCTTTACAGATTGGATCAATGTTTTCAAACATGGCAGACAAAAGCCAAGTAAGTACTGCCATCCAGGCATATACCACCTCAGAAAATGCAAAATTAGCATTTAATTCATTCAAGGAAGATGAGTGTACCTATGTAAAAGGGGAAAAGTGGATTTTACAGGACACAGAAATCCACATTAGTTAAGACATTGGCACCTCTGCTTTCACACATGACCCGTAGGCATCAGGAGCCAGAAAAGCACTTAAAAAAGAGAAGCATCTTTGCTGTTAATTCCTGACAATCAAGGAAGAGGAAAAAACTTTCAGATGATGCTAGATGGCAGCAATTCGCTGCAGTCAAGTAGCATATTGGGGTTTTAGCCCGGGCCATTGCATTACCATTCTGCCTGGACTGTGTTACAGCTGAACAGGACTGTTCTAACTTGTGACCCAGCCTGCGAGACATTATCCCTACCCAACAGTCACCTCCTCCACCCTGGCATGCTGTGCCCCTTGCTGTGCTTGTGGGCATGTCAAAGCAGCGTGGACATGCTGCCAAGCCACTGAGAGTCACTGAAATGACACATCTGTAGGTAACTCACCTGTGAAGTAGGCACAACATTTCATTTTCATCAATCTTTCTATCTGCCTGAGCCACTGAAATCATTGCATCAGTTCAAGATTCACTGCAGATGTTTTAGGTTCATTAAGGTCCTAATATAGGTGCCCATGGCTGCCTTTTCTCTCATGGTAGTGTACAAAAGTAAGGAATACGGAGCAAAGAAACAGTCAGATCTAGAGAATTGTCTGTACAGGCAGAGAGACCTTCACAAGGCTGGCCTGCTATTTTATCACTAGGAGAGTGAATCTATCACTAGAGATAGCAAAAGATGTAGGTCAGCCACCCCTTGATATACGGCAAATTGGTAAAGTTGACAATGGTCAACATGGGATTACTGAGATAAAATTGAAAACAATACCTTTCTGGTTTATTTGCACCTCCACAGATGTGCAATAGACAGTCATGGACAACTAGCCCTCTTTGACCTGTGTTTCAGGACATAAGCCTCGCTTTCATACTGTAAAGCCATGTATTAAGAAGTATCCTTGGTCACCATCTGCTAAAGCATACAGATGGGGCATCACTGACAGATGCCATGTCCAACAGCTTCCTTGCTCTGTTGGCAGTGATGGATGAACACCGCAGTAACTCAGGAGCATCATCAGCAAGAATGGCCAACCAGCAGCCACAGGGAACCTTCCCACTTGACCCAGATCATGCTTCACATAAGCTCTGCAGCCAACTCCTTGGAGCTCCTGCTCTGTGTGCCATGGCTTTGTCAGGGTCTCATAGGAGCCTGGAGCTGGCAGTTTACCACTTCTGCACATGCTCTCAGGGACACTGAAGAAAGGCCAGATGTGCCCAGGGTGCTCCAGCAGTAACAGAAGTGCTGGGAGCCCTTCCCAGTGCACCCAAGGGCAGCTGATAATTGAAAGAAGGCTCAAAGCCAAGTAGCCACACTAGGTATTTTTTATCATGATTGTTTAGAGTGTACTCTGAGACTGAGGAGGAGGAAAACTCCTTGGTTTTGTGAAGAACTACTGCACAAAAATCTACAGCTCTTCTTATATGGGGGATCCAAACTACCAATATACAGAGCAACCAAGATTGCTTATATAGCTCACAATCTTGTCAGTGTTGGTTATCTTGCCTCTTTGGCTTGTCCACGTGAATTCATGAAAAGACTGACTGGTCTCACAAAAATAACACACCTTTAGTATGGATTACAGCAGAATAAGAATGTGCGGCCTTTTGTTACTGAATACAGCCATCTAGTGGTTAATTCTTGTTTATTCCCTACAGTTTGCAAAAGAGAGCAGAGCAGACAAGTGGAGACCAATAAGGGTCCACGAGCAAGAAAACTCCCTTTTTCCTTGTACAGCACTTAAGAGTTACCTTTGAGGCCTGGCCTAAAGAAGGAAAATGGCCTTCTCTACTTGCGCCTATGGACAGACTTTCTTAAAAAGGAGCCACAGTAAGGCCTGGGCACTGAACGTGAATTTATACATGTTTTTTAGAAAAAATGTCAAGTTTAGGGACAGAGGAAGCATTCCAGTTCCCTAGTTTAACCTATTTCACTGGTAGCCTTCGCTTTGATTGCATATGAGTGTGAATATTAATCTGCCTTGCAGGAAGGCAATGGGCTGGTCCTGCTGAGCTCCTCCTTCGAGCTCACACCCTCATAGGTCAGGCGTGTTTCTGCTACCCGTAACCTCACAACCCAGGGATTCGTGTGGTTGCAAGCTGAGACCCAGGTTTGCAATGCATGGTTGCATGACCTTGGTGCAGCTTTAGGAAGGACACCGTGACTAGCTGTGCGTGAGTATTCAAGTTGTACAGCATAGGAGAAGTAAAAGGAAAGACAGGAGCAAAGTTGTTCAGGCAGAATTAGATTTTCAAAAGCCATGTAGAATTCGATTTTCAAATGCCATGTAGAAAAAAGGGTTAGGGCCTTCTTGTTGCAAGTTCGTTTATTTTAGTGCTATTTAGTGTCATAGAGCTTTGTAGCATTACAAGGTCTGACTCCACAGAGCTCTGTGTGCATGTGTGCTCAGCACCCAGAGCCGCTATGCCCCAAAGCAGTCTGTACAGTCACAGCTCCTGTGGGGACAGCGTTCAGCTGGGCTGAGCTTGCTGGTTTTCCACTGCTCAGGCAGAGCTCTTCCTGTGCAGCCAACCTGTGGCCTCTTCCTCCTCTTGGACAGAGGTCATTGGTCCGTCTGCCTGTCTCCATCTAGGGGATGGACTAGTTTAAAAACCAAAGTACTTCTGGGAGCCTGTCCCAGGTTTTATATGAGATTTTTCTGGTGATGTGGCATATTGCAATTGGAGACAGCAGCTTCCAAGCTGTATCAGGCAAGAAGGCAGCTGAAGCTGTTGCTTGGCTGCTGGTAATTGCTTCTCTCAGGAAGGTGAGGAGTGGTCCTTCTGCACCAGGCATGCAGCATCTGGCCACTGCTGGGCCGGTGCAGCTACCAGGGACCTCAGCAACCGCAGCACTCTGCAGCAGCAGCCTGTCCCCTCTTCCTGTTTAACCTCACACAAAAACTAAGAGCCCAGCTACCTCCCTTAACGGCCGTGTGAAATCCTTAGGAGGCTGGGACACGCCATTAAACGACGGATCGCCCAAAGTGAAAGGCGCTGAGCAGCACTCGCTCGGCGATTGCCCAGCTGCAGGGGGCGGCCCGCTGCCGAAGCCCTGCCCTCCCTGCCCCGGGGGGCACAGGGCCGGCCCTGCTGTCTCCGCCCTGCCCGGTCCCTGCTGCTCGACAGCCCCCCCCCCCCCGGGACGCCGCCAGGGGGCGTGCGCGAGCTGGCGCAGCAGCGGCGGGTGAGGGCATGCGCTGGTGTGGGTGCGGGAGATCAGCGCTCCGCTCTCCCGAGGGAGAGAAGCAGGCACTCCGCTTCCCCTTGTGCCCCTGTCTTTCCCTCTCCTCTCCTCTCCTCCCCAGTAGCAGGCCTTGGATGAAAGCACAGAGGTGATTTAGGCAAGGAGGTGACAGCTGACAGTTTCTAGGGCGCAGTAACCATTCATCTCAGATGGACTCCCACTGGCAAAGTCATCGTCTAGCTGTTCTATCATCCGCAGAGAACAAGGCGGAGCTTCCAGCTCCAGGTGGGTTCAAAGAGCTCAGGTGAGCTGGGAACCTGCCAGTGTCTCTGCAGATAGGTAAACTCTGCTGTGCAGAGAGCCACCAGCACCAGGCTCCTGCCTGCAGGGACTGATGGAATCAGGCTCCCTCCTCCCCTTGGGCGACTGAAACATCTCCTCCCAGGCTCAGCCCAGCCCTCCTTTAGGGGAGGCAACTTTCCTGTATGGAAGTAAAGGTTTGCTGACTGCCACAGCACTAGCCAGCGTAAGCAGTCCAGCCCCATATCTTGAGAAAGGAATATATCTGCCATCTCTTTGCCATGGCAATATTTAGTACCAAAGACATCTGGGCAGCTCAGGCATTTTCTGATTTTTCAGGCAGTTTCTTACCATTTCTTTCTAGTCCCTGGGGTCCTACTCTTTCAACAGAAGCAGCCTATCTGTATCGCATCAGAAGGAACAGCACAAACCAAGGGAGTTACCTCACATCAAAAAAGTGTGCCGTTCTGTGCCGCAAATCTCCCCATGATACCACTCAGAATTCAGTAACTATTTCAGCAAAGGCTGAAAGCGATCACTTGTTGCAGCCTGTGACACATTCAGAGAGTAACTCACCACCTCAACTCACCACAATGACTTGAGGTCACCCTGTGTGTGTCAGGGTGCACCTAAATTTGCAGCCTTTCAGTGTATTTATGCCTGCAGTTTTCACATAAATATTCTCTGTGCTTTTGCATGAGAACGAACATTGAGGACTCTGAGCTGGGAGCCCAAAGTAATTATTTCTCTAGCAAGCATAATCATCAGAATTAAGGCTGACAAGGACAATCTTCTAAAGCAGGCTATGAGGAAAAGTAATTCAAATTACTTTGGTGAATGACTTGATTTTACCACATTAGGGAGACCATGTTTTTTCATGCAGTGTAAGCCCTTAGGGTCTCCATCATGCTTCTTAAAGTAAAGGAAATAACTCAGATTTGTTGCCAAATTCCTGTCTGGGTGTCTTCATCCAGCCCACTGGAAGTTCCCCTGCAGGTTCAGCCACTGTTGCTGTTCCTGCTAGTGGAACAGACAGGTACTTTCCCAGTAGTCCTCCACTGCTGTGGTAGGTTGTAAATCCTTTAGTAGTACCTGAGCAGTGTGGAGAGGTGAGAAACAAATTTCTGTACTACGTGGTGATGTTGGATTCTTTTTCAAAGAAAGCTGCTATGGTGGACTCTTTACTGTAAGTCTTTTTCCAAGTGATAGGCAGGTATAAATTAACCCGCAGTGCAAAAACAGAGGCCACCCTGCTCTTTCCCTGAGTCTAGTCTAACTCCAGAGCTAGGGCAGTGGAGCATGACTGACAGAAAAGTGAGATAAGAAAACAGTATTTCAGTGCAGAGTTGCCAATTTTTGTGATAATCGCTTTAATCCTGTTCTGCCTCCTGCATGGGGGCTGAGGCTGCACTTAGAATACGGCTCCAACAAAGGGGGCAGAAACTAATCTCAGATTACTCAGCCACTTTTATCTTTTCTTTAGCACGTGAATGTGTCTAACCAATTTGAGGAGGCAGCAGCTTCCATCAAGGATATATAACGAGTAATTCCCTCAGTGCAGAGGAGTTTAGGAGCTGGAGATTAGGAGCTGGAGAGTTGTACATGATTTCTGCTTTTTTGTGCACATGGGGAGGCAAGACAGATCAGAAGGCGTTTTCTATTTGAAACCACCCTGTTTTGGGTGGAGCAGGCTTCACACAGCTCCAGATGACAGTTTCTCTCTGTCACTAGGCCAAGGGAAGCAAATGAAACTGCCTGGAGTTGCTACAATCAGACATTAATTTCTGCCTCACTGCTGATTAACTCCTTAATGCCACACTGCCTGCCAAATAATTTGTTACTCAGCTGTAAGCATGAATCTCTAACAGCCTACTGCCCCTCCTGCAAGCACGCGAGCAGTGACTCTTCTCCCCAAATTGACAGTTTTTGTTGCCCACCTGGCATCTTCTCACCCCAGGACTAGCATGGAGCTGGCCAGGACAAAGGCAGCAGCGAGAAAAGACTCCTGCTCCAGGAGAAAGAATGCAATCAAGAGAGATGGGAATTTATGCCTTTCTCTTAAAATGCTTTTAAAAGAAAGAAGGTGCCTACCAGAATACTGATGGCACTCATTCACATTTCCTTTGTGCCTCCAGGAGGCCTGAATCTGATTCCCTAAGCAACAGATGATCAAAATGCAGTTATAATGTGGTTAAGCTTTCCAGTAGCTGGCTGGGATCCAGAATGTATCTGTACAAGCTAAGATTATATGGTTAGACATGATTAATGCTGGTCTTGCATTGCTTGGAAAGGAATCACTTAAGGTAACTACTTTATCCCTAACTCCGAGTACATGATATGTCAAGTATTTTTGCTCATTATTCTAATGCTTATAATTTCACAGTCTTTCATGCCTGCAGTCTGCTCATAAATATTCTCCTCTCTCTCTTTACTATTGGACAGAAAGATGGAGATCTTGAAAAGACATAGCTAATGAAATGGTGCATTGTCAGAATGAAGCACAGATTTAGATCAGCAAACACCTGTTTGGCTGCTGTCTATTTCTGAAGGTTTCTAATGACCACAGATGTCTTGCCTTTTGACAGGCACCAACTGGTAGTGTAGTCACAAGGCCATGGGAGCCCTAGGTTCAGATGCTTCCCTTACAAATATGGCTATTAACCCCTTCTGTCTTGCTGAGGCTCATGGCTTCATATTCCAGCAGTCCACAGAGTTAACAGTGCTGCAGCGTAGCGATGAAGATGCACATGTGGCAGAGAAGGGCGAAGACATTGGGATCTGGATTGCAGCCACCTCTTCCCATGCACATACGTACACATTCATGAAGATGTAACAGTTCTTAAATGTTTAACCAGTACTTTGAGAAAAGGCAGAATCTTAGGTCTCGCCTCAGGGTAAGGTGTGCTGATGTCTGAGCTCAGGGCAGTCATCCCTTCCATCTCTTGCTTTGCTCTTTTACTTACCTCTTCCTCTGCAGTGTCCCCACCTCAGGAGGGAGCATGAGTGCCATGTGGCAGAAGGGAGCCCTGAAGGTTCTAGGGTTTGAGCTATCCTGGGCAGCAGAGGCAATTGCATGTGGCTTCTCACCTTGGGAGCCAGCAGCCTGTGTCCTTGCTGAATGAATAAATGTAACGGGGTTACCAGCTCCCTCATTGTCAGAATTACCACTCCTTACTTTAGGAAGCTCTTGGTGTCTGTGTTAATGAAGATGTTAAGTTATAGGTCCCACATGGAGAAAAAATGCATTTCTCAGCCCTGAAGAGTATCTAACACTCCAACTACAGAAATTGTTAAGAACTGCTCTTGCCTTCAAACATTTCCTATCTTGCATCCTTAAAAGCACAGCTGTCTTTTACTGATTTTTGCCAAGTGACTTCCAAAGGTATGAATGGAAGGCAAAACAATGAACTTTTATTTGTCTAGGTCCCCTGAGGCTCAGGATGGCTGGCTGACTATACCTCTCTTGTCATGATTTTAGAAGAACAGAACAGTGTGTATTTCAAGATCATGAGCCATCTTGCTGAGGGCATTGCTGTGGGTTTGGGATGGAGCTGCACTACAGTCAAGAAGCCTCAGGCACTGAGGAACAAGCACTGGAAGCATCTCATTGCTCATGTGCCTGTCAGTCAACTTGGCTGTGCTGGGATGCTCAGTCTCTGTGGACTGTGCTGTCTTCTAGACTAAGTATTTTGATTTTCACTTTAGTTATTTCCCCTTGGTGAATCTGAATTACTTAAGCCATTTTTCCTCTGGTAATTAGTGCAGCCAGCACTCCTATTGATCACAACACGCTGCCAGCACCTAATGCCACCCTCCTTACTGACAGCACCAGTCTGGCCACATCACTATTCCTGTGTTTGTACCCTTTACAGGTCACTCTCCCACCCACACTCGCATGAACCGTGTTCTACATCAGCAAGTTTGGAAAACTGAACCTTCCCTTCTCTAATGTGCTGGGGGTTGTTGAATGGTTTCATAGCTCCCCCTACCCCCAAGAGCTTAATAGGTCTAAATGTGCAGACAGTGTCATTGTAATGTGACTCAAAAGAGAGAAACGATGCTCTCACCTGTTGCAAACATATGAACCTTGTAAATAACACAGACACATGCCCACCAAGTGGCATATAATGACATGACTTTGTCAGTCCATTAAATGATTCAACTGTCAACAATTTGAAATCAGAGTTGAAAAATCAAGCTCTGGTTTCAGTCTGAGGGCTTAGCACTTTTGAGCAGGATCCCACACTGGAAAATGTGTCAGTCAATAGATGGATGAGGAGATTTCTATACATTTCTTTGTCTAAACAGTTGGTCAGTACATCATAGTTGTGTGTTTGGTCTGCTTCTGGGCTGAATTGACTGTGGTTTTGATGTGGGCTGGAGTGTGGACAACATGCGACCCAACTTAGACATATTACTCACAATAGATCTGTTTGCAGTTTTTAGCCCTCTGGGAACTTTCAGACTTCTTGCTTACCATATTCACATTCGAAAAAACCCTCAGGTCATGGGATGACCCTGCAGCCTGGGCATGGACAGTGAAAATCATCTGTTATCACAGGAGGCAGGGAAGCCAACACAGTTACTGCAACATTTTCTCCATTTCTTCCTATATAGGAGAAAAAGTGATTTTGTTTGCATACAACAAACCAATTCTGTCTCATAGAGGTATGAAATCAGAACTATTTACCAAATTCACTTCTTCAGTTCAAGCTCATTGTACCATTGAGTCTTTTTACTAAAATCTTAGTGTAAGCTGTTTTGGGTATTTGTCCATGACAAAAGTCTTTTTGTCATGGACAAAATAAATAAAAGTATTATATTAATAGTATATAAATAAAATTATTAATAAATAAAATTAATAAATAAAACAATTAAAAAAATTGTTATAATAATATGGTAGCCGCTGTTAGAAAGCCACACAGCTATGCTCACTGGAGACCCCAAAGGGTCAGTGTAGCACATCAGAAGTGTTATGGAGAAACTGGTCAGATTACATTCTACTGACGGGTGCTTAAGCTTAAAAATATCAAATATACCTCTGACAGGATAATTTTTCTGGTTTTAAGAGGATGTAAAACTTTCTGTTAGAGGTGGTGAATGTATTATTTAGAGCTTCTAAGACAATTAAAGTGCAGGCGGCCCTTATTTTATATAGACATGGTCTACATAAATTGTACTAGTGGAGGTGAGTTTCTCAAAGTATCTGAAGGGAACTAGGAACTCAGTTGCAGTAAAAATAAATAAGAATGGGAATAATCCACAAATCTCTTTTTAAAAATCCACCTTTTCTCACTTATTTTCAAAGAAATCTTTTCTTCTGTTATGTCAAGTTGTAAATTAGATCATTTCCAAAGCAAACAAATGAATAAGAGACATGCAGATATCTGTGAGACTGAATTTCAGCCTTATTCATTTGAAATACAGCACCCTCACTTCAAATTCCTGAGCCAACATTGCTTCAATTTAATGCCAAAAGGGACATGAGACAATTTGATAATTACTAGGTACTGGAAAATTCTTGGATTTTTCCAGATTTTCAACTAAATTTAGTAAGTACTGTGTCTGGAGTATTAAAAGGCTCTCTAAGTCCATCAGGCCACCTGCATTGATGCTGACAGCTCTTCCTTCTGAAAAACAGCACACCTTTATAGCCATAAGATTTAATCAACTCTGCCCACTGAGGAAACTAGCCAAGGGCATGCACTTATATGTTGCCAGGGAATCCCTACAAGGGATTACAACCTCCTTACTGCAAAAACTAGGTCTCTAGAAATTAAATAAAGAGAGGCCAATGTTGATGCTAATAATACAGAAAGCTAAGGCTGCTTTTAAGTCAACCAACCAAGAAAAGTATCTCTTAAAAAATCAACCAGCCACCACATCAAAAAAGAAGTTGTAGTCAATAGTTGAGCTTTACATGGGAGGACTCACTGATCAAGTTTTAAAGCGGTTTTAGTCTTACATAAGAAATTATTATTCGTTCTACATAACAAATAACTTCTTATTTGCAAAATGTGGTTAAAAGAGGGAAGTCCTCCCTCCTCACCACAGACACAGAAAGGCTCTCATGGTCTGAACAAGCAAATCAAGATGTAAAATAAACCTGAGTGAAATGCCCAAAGCAGATCATCGCTACCTGAAGGTTTAGTTTAGAAGCTGCTATTCTGGCTGTATGCACTCTGTGAAAGCAGACTGCCATTCCTAGAGCAGATTGAAAGATGCAAGATCCTTGAGGTTCTTCTGAAATATTTTTAAGAGAGCTATTGGATGTCCTAACACTTTTCTACCTGGGAGCTAAACTTGCCCCATACAAGAGGGTTACTAAGTATGAACCCTTTGTATATTCTGATGAAGATCCACACCTATCCACAGTTAGTTAGTGTTTACTTGGATTTGTTTAGGTTAAATTTCAAAGAACTCCAGGGCTTGATAAGCTGCAGCTGAACTTGTGACAGACTTCCTGGTGAAAAATGCTCCTAAACAGTACCTTCTGAATATTTTGTGCCATAAAAGAAAAATTCACACAAAGTGAAGTATGTGTATATATATTCTGTTAGAGCTGCAGAAGGTTTTCCTCTAAGCCTGTTTAATAGCAAATTTGCACGTGAAGGTTGTTTGTACTGATATCAGGCAGCAACAGTGACAACAGGCACTGTGAGCCTTTCTGAATGCTGCAGTTAATTCTTCCCATTGTGTGCAGCGTTCCCTTATTGCAACATGCATGGCAGGATGGACTGAGGGGTTCTAGGGGGAGGTGGAAAACTCCAGCCATATAACTAGAATGAACGTTTTCTCTAAGAGATCTGTATGGTAAAAATTAAGCTTAACTGGCTGTGAAGCAAAGAACTCCTGTGCTGCAGCCTAAGCTGACAATGTGGCTGAAGGTTTAACTTCAGTTAAATTATGGGTCTTTGACTGCAGAAGGCAGGATTACATCATCTCTGGAGGGAGACATGCTAATGAACCACTTGATGGGTTCATTGGGCTGGAAAAGCAAATACAAAACCAGCACTTGAACTGCTTTCAATGAAATGTAGTCAGAGGGGTTTTGCCATTCACTTTCACTGGGATCAGGCTGCCTTGTAAAGGCCGCTGCAGGGGCCACAACAATGGAAAAATTTGCATGCTAACACACACAGGTTAGCACTACTGTGCTCCCTGGCAGCCAGGTTGAAGTAGGTTTCCTTTGTCCAGCTGATGGGAACCACAGTAAAGGTGGCTCTGCTGTCTTCCAGCAATGTCACCAGCTCTCAGGCATTCAAGCAGTGAGACTAATCCCGCCCAATTGTAACGGACAGGGCGCAAAACACAAGAGTAGGCAACTGTGGTGTAATTACAGTCAGTAGCTTCTCAATATAATTTTATTTATTTTCTAGTAACCCCTTCTTTAAAAAATATATACACATATGCATACATATATCCACACGTATATGTGTATACATATGTATATGTGTAAATATACACATATATGTGTGTGTATATATATTTTTTTAAAAAGTCATTTTTTCAATATTTCCAGAAAACATTATCTGGGAAGACTGGGAAAGGAAGGGACCAGAAAGGATTATCAGACTCTAGAGCCTGATTCACTTCTGCTTTATGCCTGGTGTCCTCAGTTGCCCAAAAGCAACAAAGATGATTCCTAGCTACTTCTTTCTTCCACAGGTCTTCTGTTGACAATGCAATTGCAGAAACATTTTCTAATTCATGTCACTGTTCATCAGCAAAGATAAATAATGTAAATCAGAGGAAAATTAAGACTTTCTTGCAAAAAAAAAAATATTGAAAGAATTCAACTGGCTGTGCCTGAAAACAAGTTAGGGAACGTTAGCGTGACTCACTGCAGGCAGATCAGTGAGGTGTGTATATGCAGGAAGGCAATGACAACTAACAAAGGGAGTAGTAAGAAATTAAATCAGAAGAAGATTCTTCTCTGCAGCTTTGAAAGACTGTCACAGCCATTTCCAGGTTCTGGGAAAGCAAGAGCTCTAGTCACATCTCATTTTTATGATACAAAATTGACCTACCTAATATTGACAAATGAGAAGACTTGAGAATCAGGCAGCTTCTGATAGTAGCACAATCCTTATGGCTCAAGCAAGCTCAGTTTTGAACAGGGATTTCTAAATGGCTGAGCTGAAATTCACTAAAGGTTGATTTACGTTTAAAAAGAAGCAACAGAAAATTAGTGTTTCAAGATATAACCCCACGATACCTGGGCTAAGAGACAAGCTTTCTGTTGGTTACTTTTACATTCCCTCTTGGAGGCTCCCTGATAAAGAGCTCTACCTTCCAAGGTAGGACTAATCTGTGCCACAGCTCACATACAACCTAAACCAAATGTATCACTATTTGCAGAGCCTCTCATTAGTGAAATTATAGATTTGTACACATACTCACTCAAAAACTGCATTTCATGGATTGGTTTTCTTGTTTATTTGCCTATCTCATTTAATCATGTGATTGATAGAGCCTCACCATTCATTATTTCCTGGTTTGTTAGCAGGTGATAGGAAAATTTGCATAATGCTTGCTATGGGGTATTGAACTCTCATATATCTGTTCAAAGTTAAAAGAAAAATTGGTTAAGAGAATCCATTTCTCAAGTCTGCATATGTTTCTAAAAATGGAACCAAATTTCAAAGCTTCTAATACTTCCAGAAGCCGTAAAATCCATTGAAATCACTGTTCTTCCAAAAGCAGTTTCCTGAATGCTGTTAGTTTCTGTGTTCACCTTCACACACACACAAACATTACAGCCAAGCTTCTGTTTAACACAGGACAGAGTAACCCTGGGGGAGGGGGGAAATCCGAGTAAATCTCATTTGTTTTCTGGTCACTTGATAAGGCTGTCTCTGCTACCTGGCATCTCTGGCTGTGAAGCCAGGGATTTTTTTCTATTGCATGGACTGCAGTTTGTTGCTTGGGCTAGTCCCTGATCTGGATAATGACAACATCAGTGTTTTCTTGGCTTTGTACGAGATTCGTTAGGTGGCTTTGTTTAGTCTTTTCTCCAAGCCAAACCCTGCTGAGCCTGAACCAACACCCTCATGATTCATCATCCCCCTATGCAACAGCAACATGTTGCTGAGTTACCAGGACAAACTGACTTCTGCTGTGTGTCGACTTCCAAAACACCCGAGGTAACCATTGCTGTGCCATAAACTGGGAGGAGAATGACAATGCTAGCACTGCTAAGGCAACAGTGATAGCTACCCTGGTGTCCTGGGGCATTGCAGTAAATCCAATACCAGCATCGCTGCAGCTGACCACAGAGGGATAGGCTTCAACCTCTCTAATGTACAAAGCTTGATCTTTCAACCAGGCCTGCATTCTGCTAGAATACGTATAACAACCAAAGAGTTCACAGCAACAAAAGTTACTGAAGATATTCCTGGTATTCTTAGTGTGCCTCTAATTAAGTTGTTTTGTGCTGTCACAATTGCTCTTTCTGTAAAATGTGAGAAAAGGCACAAAGGGCAGTTTTGCTTCACCATGGTGTCTGAGGTGAGCAAATTGGGATCTGGGGGCACTCTGGGATTAAGAGGAAGGAAAACAGCTTCTTCACTTCTTTTCAGATCAGGGTGGTGGTGGTGATGCCTTGGGTGTTACCTTTGAGGAGTGGCAGAGTTGGCATCCTAAGGAACAACAGGCTCAGATTGTTTGCCAGCTTTAGCAATCAGTTAAAGTTAAACGCAAACACATCTCCAGTTTCAGCGTACCTTTCAAATATTCATCTTCCCAACAACTCTGCAGGGTGCTGTTATCCCAATTTCACATAGAAACAGATGCTTGGAAGAGGTTAGGGGCACTGGAGGATTACAGAACTCTTCCTGCACTCACTGGATTATTGTCTATTCTGTTAATCCCTCATATCCACACATGAAGGCAAAATTGAGGTTCCAACTCATTAAAATCACAGCTAAGCTTAACTCCCCATAGGTTCCCTTTCTTACAAAACCCTCATACACAACAAACTTCTGTAAGATGATGACTTTACTGAAGAAAATTATAACATTGAAAGCCCAGTTTGTACATGTTTGTACACTAAAATCTTTCCTCTCAGTACTCCCATACAGATCACTAGCTGCAGCAGTAACAAGATGTAATTGAAAAATAACATTAAAAGTAATCCATTGCAGTACTTGAAATACTGGCATTTCACATCAGGATTAGCAGCCATTTCAAGCTCTTCTTGAGCTGTTTCCTTACTGTCACCTTTTCTTTAAAGCAAGTTCTCAGTATGCTTTAATACTCCTCCTCCACACCACTTGATCCTTCTGTAGTTCACATACTGACCTGACCAGTCATGGTAATTCTGCATTTTCGGGGGGGGCAGGGGGAAGAAATAAAAGGAAACCCCTGATCCTTTTTATCATTTCTGTGTTGCTTCAGGGTTTTCTTTCCCTAGGACACTTAGGAAAAGGCTTCTTTGGGTTATGGAAGGACAAGTCCTGAATTTATGTTAGTAGAAGATTACAAGTGTAATCAGACAAGAGTGGATAAAAATGAGGGTTAATACTAACGTTGAACTGGAATGCAGACTCTTGTCTTGAACATGTAAGTTTGTTCTTTTCCCTTGCCTCTTCCTTGATTGATGGCTGAAAGATTTCCAACAAGTGCAGCCGCTGATCACTCAATCAACCTTTTAGTCCAGGGTAGCTCAAAAAATTTCAACACTAGTTAGTCCTGAAGAGCTATGAACATAAAGCTTTGTCTTTCATGTGAGACATGGCTGCTTGCTTGCGCTGCAATAAAAGCTCTTACTAGATCAGTAACATTTCATCTTAAATCATTTGCTAATTATACAAGTAATAGTCTTCACTGCTTGTAATCTGTCCTGTACTACATAGGGTGCAAAAGCAACGTCATGGATGCCACCCTCGATTGAAGAAGAAGCCAGTGTTTTGTAACACATTATCCTCAGCAATAGCAACTGCATTGGTCATAAACTGGCCATGTTGCAACATCTCCCATCATAAAGAAAGAGGCAGGGTCTGATTCATCTTTGTCTCTGGGTCCAGCTGTGTGTCCCCTGCAACCTTTTCCCAAATTTTTTCTTCGGGTAGGTCTAAAGAGAGCAAAGTGCCAGATGTGCAGTGGCTTGAGGCACGCAGTGCAGTCAGTGCTGGGGTATCAGTCTGAAGGTGGCTTCGCCTTAAGGCAGCATCTTACCTAGTCAAATAAGGTCTAGCCCCAGTTACAGAGCTTGAGGTTTGATACTCACTTCAGATGGACAGGACATTCACAGTGCCCACTAGAATGGACATTTCCTCAGACTTTTTATTTCTTTACATCTGTATGACTATATAGGGGTATTTATCTTTTCTGCATTTATTCACATTTATTTTTCCATGTAAAGAAGTCCCTAAATGAAAAATAACTCCTGGTTATCACCAGAATTAAAACTTTCATAAAAGGTATCCCCCAAGATTCCATTTATTGACAGTAGTCAATGAAGAATTTTCTTTTCTGCTATTTATGTTATAATACTATGATATTTCTACCTGTTGTGAGAAAGATTTTAAAAATCCAAAGGAAGAGTTACTTAAAAACATAAGCTAAGAATTTACTGATGTTATTTTCATAAGGTCAAAGTCTTTTCATTTTGCTGAGATTAAAAAAATCATCTCATTAAGTTTTTATCATTTCACATGAATAAAAATACTATAATGAAGTGTCTGAGTCTTCAGAGGAAGTAATACGGTCTGTTCTGTCTTTATTAAACCAAACAGATTCATAAAAGTTGCCTTGACTTTTTTACCCAAATTGGCTTTTTCCAGTGGGAAAGGTTTCTATATGAAATTTTTTCACAATTTCCATTTTAATGGCCACCCAGGCTGTCATCAGCAGCAAAAACAAACAAGAAAACTGTGGGTTATAGCAACAAAACCAGGCTGGTAGAGGGTTGAATATTAGCCCATAAATCTCTAATAATATAAATCACATTTGTTTCTAATAACACATTCTGCTAGTCACAGATGACAGAACAAGGACTATTAAAGTTAAAAGGAAACTCTTTATTACATAAATGAAGGGAGAAACATCCTTTCAATATTGCATTGGAGATATTCAATTACTATCATTACAATGGGCAAAGTTGTTGCTTTAAATTACTCTAATGAGGTTATGGTCTTCCCTTAATTTATACCCACATGAAACGAGTGGATGGCTGCAGAGTTGTGAAACTCTCCTTCCACCAGAGAATGAGGAAGAAGGGGGGGGGAGGGGGCATCAGAGAAGGGTCTGTGTAATGGGCAAGTGATGTTCCCTTCGCTGTTGCAACATGCTGACTAAGGAGCGTAACCTATTAGGGTAGGACTGGCCATTCAGATGTGGTAAACCAGGGCTTTTTAGCAGTTACTTGCACCTTTTTTCCTCAGTGAAGGAGATGCTGCAGGCCTCTATCACAAAACAAATATCCTGGTTTCATTTGTGCCATTTGGCATGAAGAGTGTTTTACCAGTCATTTAAAGCCACCAGGAAATTGCTATTGAGAAACTTTTTTGGATGAAAATGTGGGTCTTACACATTTTGCTTTTGAGTTGGGAGTTGCAAACGTCTTAAAAATCTGTATGTACCCCTGCAGTGAACGCCTATGAAACCTATGAAACACTTCACAAAACTTAAGCAAGAAAATATTTTAAAATACTATTAACTCTACAGTTCCAATGTTCCACTTTTCAAAAGATCATGAGGTTACCAATCAGCATTCTTTTCTCAGTGCAATCTCTGTGACATCTAGGGTGAGGCAGGGGTAAACAGAGGAGCCCTGCTGGAGGAGACACCATCTAACATCTAGGTACGGTTAGGGAAACAAGCTAGAGAAAAAGACACCCCTTACTAACACGTTTAGACAATTCACAAGACAATTCACAGCTGGCTGACAATATAAATAGCATCCAGGCTGAAGTATTGCAGAGTTTGCATCCTGCTGCCTTGCTGCCTGTGTCAGCTTCCCCTCTTCCATTCCCACCACTTCTCCATTCCACTTGCTGTCTTTTTTTTTTTTTCCCCTGTGGCTTTAAATATACTGTCAGTGAGTCTACAAGAGAAATTAATGAGGAGACAGGGCTGGGAAGCTGCTGGTGGTGACATAAAGTAATTTCTGCAGATTGCTGCCTGCTACTGACCTACACAGAATGGTCAGTCCTCGCCTCCTCCCCATGTTTGCGGGATGTTTGCAATCTCTGTTGGGATGGGTACAACTGGTAATTGAAAATCAGGGCAAGAGGGTGGAGGCTCCTAAAACATAATTATAAACCACCATGCTATGTCCCAGCACTGCCATGGGAAAGCAGCTTGTAACTTTGAGTGCTGTGGTGGTTTCTCTGCCAACTGTCTCACTGCCCTCAAGCAATGGCAGGAGCTGCTCCCCAGCAGCAAGTGCTGGATGACTGAACCGCCTGTGCCGCATGCTTCTTTGCCAAGAAGGTTTGAAGCAACCCAGCCCTTGCCCAAGGGGTGTTTTCTGCCCAAGAACTGATACTGAATGTCTCCTCACAAGCGTCTCTGCCCAGGGTTTTCTGCTGATTCAGCTCCTCGGGACTGCACAGCACATTTCTTAATCTGTTGTGATAATAGAAATACACTGGCTTCCCTAAAACTGGAGAAGAGGTTTTTTGTTTCCCAGATCAACTGTTTCATGCTGAGCTGAATTTTCATATGAGTAGGTATTCTAAGTGCTGACTATTTGCATCTCTACAGTATTTTGGCAGTCTCAAAGCCTGATGGGAATTGGTATTTCAGGGGTATAAATTAATATTTTTTGCTTACAGGAGGTGGATTGTAGCAGTGCTTATCATAGCCATGGCAAGCAGCTATGAGAGAAGAAGGAAGCACGACGATAAAGCTCTGTAAGATGGACACAAGCACTCCCTTTGCACATTAGTTCACTATTTATTTTATTGCTAGGCCAGCCTATAACTTCACTGTATTAATGCAAATTAAGCAAAGCTTCCTAATGCAAGGAAACTAAAGCATGTGTAGAGCAGCAGTGAAGCACAGATCGCATTTTTAGTGCCAGCAGCATTGTGATTATTTGGCATTTATCTGCAGTGCCTCCCTGCCTTCAAAATGCTTTTCACAGGCTGTCAACAAGTCTTTATGTTTGTGTTTGACTTGGCAGGGCCTCTCAAAACCAGGCGAGTGAGGAGGAGCCCTTGTACAAGCCCAGTCATTTGTAGCTTGGCTTGGTCTTCTGTGATCTCTCATCTGATAACCTTCAAAGCCATGGCTTTCTCTGCATTTCACTGTCTGTTTGTACAGCTATTGCTTGGGACTTGAAAGAAAGAATCTCTTCAGATTACAGTACCTTTACATTAGCTATACTACTGTTTTTAACAACAAAACAGCTACTCTATTTACAACAGCAGAACCAGGCCAGTTGTCAGGCAAATAGATTATTCACTAAAAAGCAAGTAAAATCAGAGCTTGACTTTAAGTGCTCAGATTTGTCATTTGTGAATATTTTCACGCGCTATGGAATAAAAATTGTATAACTAGAATGTCGTACCTCCATACTTCTGAAGTAAAGTTTATATTTCATTTCATAATTTTATTATTCTAAAATCTGGACAAAAATATACTGGGATAAAGGAAATTGAAATAAATATTTTGGTTTGGGCTGAAGTTCGTGAAAGTAGTCAAATAAAAATAAATTTTAAAATGCCCTAAAGAATCAGTCATTTAGGCAAACTTAATACCAAACTTATGCACTTTTATATATATATATATATACAGTAAGATACAAATAAACACAGCTCAGATTGGAGCTGTTTTGATGACATGAGGCTGGTGAATATCAATCCCCATTTCCAATATTAATCCAAGCTAGCACCCCACCTGTAGTAATGATTATACATTAGAACATAGCATCCTTTCCCAAAACATGGACTGTGTATATATATATTTGTGTAACATTCTGTGTAAACTAATATTACATATAGGAGGTGATAACCCACTGGGTCTGAAACCATCTTTCCTCCTCGGAGCTATTTTAGTTTGATTGGTTCATGTTAGTTACACTCCCATTGCAGGTTTGAGAGCAATCTTTGAGTTGTGTCGGTAGGAGGAGGTGGAAATGCACGTGGAAAAGAAACCTTCCCACCTTCTTTGAACCTTTGGAGGACTCATTCCTGTGAGCACCGCAGTTCCCAGCTGCCCTCAGGAGCTTGGAGGTGGAGGCAGAACATGTCATTTCAGGTCCACCAGTGCAAAAAGTGGTTTAGCAAACAGTTCTTGTGTCCTGATTTGTCTTGACTGTGCCAGCTGGAGAACTGAAGTAGTCTGCTTTTACCTTGTTCTTCACTTTTTTTTTTCTTCACTTAATTCAATGCTCCCTCCTCCTGGCCTAGATGCTGTTTAAGCATTCACTGCCACAGAGATAAGCAAGTCTCCCCTCCAGCAAGCTCACACAGATGGGGTGAGGAGTGTTCCTCATCTGGCTGCTGCATGGCCAGTTCAGTGTAATTGTGCTTTGGGCTAGGAAAGAGAAAGGAGAGACCTGAAGGATGCCCAGAACACTACTGCAGATGATAGTAATTGTCCAGAGTGGCAGTCATGGGAAGTGAGGCAGCAGTCAGGATATGAGCACAGATTTGGAAGGCAATGTGCTGCTTGTGGAAGGACGTGTTAAAGGGGATGGAGCAGACAAAATGCAAGTTCTTGCAGTTGAAACAAGAAGTTGTGCTAGTGGAAAGCTCAGAGAACATGATACTGCCCCAGGGTGAGGTCTGGGTATCACCATAGGCTGTGCCAGAGGGAGAGGTACTCTTGTCTGAGTAGTGATACCTCTTGGATGGAAGTCAGAGGCTGACTCTCAGTTGATATTTCAGATCAGCCTCCTATGAAAGATGGATGGCAAAGTAGACCTGGGATCAGATAATGAATGAGATGATAAGAAATATTCTCTGATAGCCAAGAGCAGCACTTGGTGACTCAGGAAGTCCTCACCTGTGCTGTGACTCAGGACAAAGCGTAAAGTCTCAGCCCTTTCTACTCGTCCTCTTGTTACTAATACGGAGAGTATTTCTTGGTGTTGAAGCACTAAGCGTAACAATTATGAAGATAAATAGGTGCATCTGTCCCCTCCCTTTTTCCATGCATTATACATGGGAGTACCTTAAGGAAAGTTGCAAATCTTGACACAGTGAATTTTTGATTTCACAATATTTTTCCATCTTGGGCTAACCACTATGAGTCACCAAGTCTCTAACCATTATTTGCCTCCACACATAAATCTCTCCGCTGAAAAAAAATTATATTTTCAAGGTAATAGTACCTCATTTAGGACTGTAGGCTAACACTGAGAGAAACTTTCCTCTCAGATGGGTAACCACTCCATCCTGACATGAAGGCACCAGCCCTACCACACACGAGCCATATGAGTCCTTTGGGATTCCCCCCAGCCTTCCTTCCCTGAGTGCTGTAGGAGGCAGAGGCAATGGGCAGCTCCTCCTTCTGCATACTGGAGGACTCAGAAACCAGTGACCAGAAGTTTTGTTGACATTGGTGAAAAACTTCAAGGCAGCAGGGAGTACACACTCCTATGAAAAGGGAGGCTGCAAAGGTAATTTGACTGCTAATCACCCCAAACCATTTTACTGTCAGGAATGCAAGTTGATTTTGGGTTATCGTTTTTGGACTAAACTGGGTTTTTCTCTTGAACCTCAGTTTTTTGTTTCTCTTCTTTTGTGAGATAATTCTAAAGCGGCCTGAGAAAATCTTCCATTCCTCTAATTTGCCTGATGTTGGCAAAATTTTATTACTTCAAACCCTTTTATATATGAAGCAAAGAGGGAGGGTAAATGAATAAAAGCCTAGCTGTATGAATGCTTCATATAAATTTCAGGATGTAGTAAAACAGGAACAGTTCACCAAAAAGCGGCAAATGATTTCTGAAGTGAGATGAAAACATTTCCAAATAGGAGGCAAGAAGAATGAAAAACTGGAAAAAAAGATGCAAACCCAAAAGTGTTTTACATACCTTTGGTCCATCCTCACATTGAGGTGTTGAGGTCAGCTGTAGACTCATTGCTGATGCAAAGTATATGTACGTATATGTATATGCCTTTATGTAACATTTTTCCCTCCCTGTTTTCTTGGCTTGTGTTTTATTTGTTTGTTTGATGTTCTGCAAAGGACAAGGCTCTAGGGCACTTGGTGCTTTGTAACAAATGGGAAGCCGGGTGTGTAGATCTTCAGATCTACAGTCAATAGGTGAGTGAATCTGCTTCTTTTGCGTTTATAGTATTCTGTGGGAAAATCCTACAGTGAACATCTGTCTCTCTGTTTGAACTTCATTTGAACAATCAAGGGCTATTTAAAGTGCTTTATGATGGGTTCTCCATTGATATCCAATATAATTTCTTTTCAGTATGATAGGATAATCAAAGTAGGTTTTCACAAAACTGTTTTTATGGAAAAACAGATGGCTTAGGCAAACAGTGGCACAAGTAAAAGGATGTATCATAAAAGCTATCCAAGAGAGGGCAGTTCAATGTACTCTCACTATATTTATCATAAACAGTAAAACTATTTTGAAAGTTATTCCTATAAATACTCTTCACACCCAGCAGCCACATGTAAAATTCGGTGATGCACCCACATTTTCACTCATATCATAAAAAAATTAAAAGCAAAATCGAAAATATCTACTACATCGCTTCATATACAGGAATATGTGGAACTAACCGGTGTGTGTAAACAGGCACATGACCCCTAATGCATTAAGTCACCTATGGAAGCATCTACGTAAACAGCTTTAATGACCCCATCAGAACCATCTGCAACCTTTAGGTTATCCAAGTGCTTTTCTAGATTTTGGCACTTAGCACTGAAGAACTTTGCAGATAAAATTTAGACCTAGACTGCAGGTGCAGCAGAGGAACAACTTTTTTCTTAAAACCAAAAATTTCTAGCAAAAGCAGTATTTTGACAGTGAGGAAAAAGACTTTGTCTTTCTTCCTCCACTGTTAACTACATAGCAGTCATTCAATACTCAGTTTTAAGTTTCTGATATGACTCAGAAATAATTCTTTGGCTAGTCAGTTCACTATCCTTCTAGTAAGAGGCTTGATTCCCACTTTCCGACAGTGTCCAAAAGCCAACTGTGTTCTCCCTTGTCACAAAGTTGATTGATTGTTTCATTCTTTTCTTAAATCTAGCTATCTTCAGCACACACAGAAATTGACTGAATATAGAAATGTGCAAGAAACTGTTCAAAGATACTGAGTTACAAGAAGAAATAACTGTTGCACAACTGAGATGTGTCAAAAGGAAAGATGACTCTTTTACTGTGACCATATTGTGTATCTAATGAAATGTGATTTAATTATGACCTAGACTGTACTAATCTTACATACATTGAATTGTTCTTTATTCTGGGAATGATCCTGTGTGCTATAACTCTTGTTCCTTATCTTGTGTAGATCAGCGTCCTACTCCAGAAGTAAACAGAGCTGCTGAAATCAGTGGAGCATCCCACAGAGATATTATTGATTCTGAGCACACATCAAAACAGGGTTTACACTTCAAGGATGAAATGTCAGCCTCAAGAAAATCAATAAATGCATTGCAAGTGATGTCAATAGGGTCAGAACCTCACTCATAGCATTAATTTATATAACAAAATATGTACAAATTTAATATCATTGCAAACTAGATTGCTTTGAATTATTGATTAGGCAGGCTGTATTTTAAGACCAAATGGCAGGTGCCTGAAAAGTGAATACTGACATATGCACATGTTTGCAGAGAAAATTGGGAAGACCAAGATGTCTATGTTATGCAAGCTGCAGCAGAAACATCAGAAATTAAATTGAACATTATAACTTACCCGTAGGAAGTTTTAACTATTTTTTTTTGCTTCAGTTTGTACCTGTCAGGCTGCTTGACATTCCAGTTGTTTTCAGCACTACTTTTCCTTTGCTTTTCAGTAATATAGTCGGATTAGATACAATGTGTTTGTTTGAGGATATTGCCCTAACTTTTAATTTGATGGGAACAGCAGTAATGCCTTTAGCAGTCAAGTCTTTACTTCTGCTGTTGTAACAGACCTAGTGTTCCCAAAAGCCAAATCTTGCAGGCATCTGTTCTTGCCTGTTCTCTTTTTAGCATTGCCATTGGGCACAATGAAACTTTAAGTGTATACCCTTTTATTGTGCTACTCTTGATGAATAAGTCCCTGTTTCTCTTAGAGGAAAAATTTAGAGCAAGAACCCTGCTAAAAAGAGATGCAGAACTAAAGGGATGCCTTCTCTTCCTCTAATTTCTCATTTGCTTGAAAATCCAAACTTTGTGATGCTGACATAGCTCAAATTAATCCAACAATTTGGTTAGTTAATAATCTACTTGACCCAACTATAGACTAGTTTAACAATTGATAACCTAGCTAGTTGATAACCTAGCTAGCTAATAATCTAGTTGAGGCACACCCTTGGCTTCTGGATTCAGCTTCCTCTTCTGTCAGAACTGATAGCATTTTGCATGATGCAGTTGCCATGCTCCCCTTTCTCAGCAGTCACAGACAGGAAGCAGCACTGGGCTGTATGCAACAGTTTTGTAATTTTTTTCTCTCTGATTTTCAGGGTTTAGGATGTGTTGTTCTAGGGATCTGTGGTGAGCTGGCCTGGCATGACTGGAAGCAAACTACCCTAAAGGCAGGGCATGGCTGGAAGCAAAGTACCCTAAAGGCAGGCACTTGAGCTCTAGTCCCTGTGATGCTTCTGATTGCTGGATACCCACCCAACCCCCACCTTCTTTGTAAAGAAAGCCTTTTCCCATGGAGCCTAGGGACAAGGATACAAGCTAGGGTCCTGCTGCTGTGCTGAGGTCAGCAAAGGTGCTTCACTCCTCTTCTGTCTCAGGAAGGGGAAAGTGGTAGTGGGGAATGGGAACTGGAGTTGCATCCCACAGAGCTACATTGCCACCAGCCCTGACACTGCTATGTTGCTCTTAGAGAGGAGGAGGAGGAAGAGGAAGAGAAGGAGAGAGAGGAGCTGGTTAAGTTGCTGAGAGAAGTAAGGGAGAGGAGAGAGGAAGGGGGATGATCACAGGAGATTTTGTTTGCTTTTTAATTATGCTTTGCTCCCTCACCAAGGTTGGAGTCACACTCCTAACCCTTGTTTTGTGCACCTTTTCCCACCTCCAGATGTTGGGTCAGTGTCCAGCTACTGCTAAACTGCAAATATAATTAGTAATTGCTCAACTTCCCATTTGCTTCCTCAGGGGATTGCCATATCCGTTGGAGCAAACTTCAAGCAGGACTGCACTGGCTGTTCCTAACTGATGAACATGAGTGTATTACTCTCCATGCCAAAGGGAGCTGTAGCACACTATAGCAGAGAACTGTGCTGCGTGTCACCCCGTTGACCATGAGCAAACAGACCACTTCCTCTCCTGTTATATGCTTGTGAACAAGACCTCAGGAGCCAGCCAAAATAAATAGGACTGAAGAGTAGCAGTCTGTCATGATGCTAGATTTGTAAGTAAGTTATTCTCCCCTCTCAAAATCCAGCCGGTGTACCCAGGTGCTCCAAGCTGGTGCCTGAGAAGAGTTGTTGAGGGCTTCCACACTTCCCCGCTCTTAGTAGAGAACAAAAGCTATGACTCATCATTGAAACAATACATTGGTGCCATTATTTATTAGGTATAACAATTATAATAAAAAATTTATATTTTTCCTGAACAGATCATATTACACAAAGACTTGCAATCCATTTTAAACAAACTGCTTTCTCAACTCTATTGCATTTTCATATCCTTCCAATAAGGAAACATCTTCTTAATGTATTTGCAAGTTTTTGTCTAGCTATTCCCTGATGCATCTACTCACCTCACTGGTTTGATACATCTCTCATGTTTATTGATCAAAGTTAGGAGACACTCCATAAAAGTGAATAAAGTCAACTGCTTAAAAAAGAACCCTAAAGGTTAAGTCTGGTGTCTTTATTAATTTTAGCTACTCAGAGCTTCTACCAAAAATGTTTTCTATCCCTCATTTTTTGCAGTGAAGACATTTGGCAGGGTACACATAGTTACAAACCTGCAGATGTGTTACAAGGCAATAAACCCCTGTAGCTAAGGATTTTGATAAGATTTATTTCTCCTCATAGGAAAATTACCAATTTTTTTCACTTAAGAGAAGAAATGGAGCATTATAAAGTTAGGGTTAACAAGGCAGAAACCAGCAGAGTATACTTCATTGCTTGCAATATATTGATGCTTGCAGCACTGTGGAGTGTAAGGTTCTGAAATGTGCTTTATGATATGATTTTCTCCATGAGAGTCTTAGTATGAGATGGTAGTGGGTACTTACACATTTTGCAGTAGTGTACAACAATATACCTCTGCTTAAGTCCTGCCTGACCCTTCTACACTGGATAAAAGGGCTGGAGCAGTACAGCAGAGCTTTTTAAAGCCATAGATGTTGATACAGCAGTTAAAAGAGGCAGATGCTCATGAAAAAAGCCACACCAGGAGCCTCTTCAAACCAGGTTGCAGGGGTGACTTGAAATCTCCTCTGCCTCTGCCTGCTCTGTGCTGGCCTTATCAATGGCACACCAGGATTCTTAAGTTTACTGAAGGTCCTTTCTTGCTTTTACAGATATTTAGAAATAAACACATTCCACATGGATGGGTAAAAGTCAAGATGCTAGCTTTGGTAGGGGGCTTCTCTCATCCTTGTCCTACCCTGTCCCTAAGTTTTAAGTGAATGAATGAGAAATGGAAGCAAAGCTATGAAGTGCTGGCTAATTTACTACTCTGGCAGTCAGTTGGTAAAGGTATTAGGCTTCTTTAAAAACGTGCAATATCTTCAGGATAAAGATAATACACACAAAATGGGGGGTTGGGGTCTTCCTTTCCTTTGGGGAGATGCCATATATTCTTTAGTTTATTGGCAGTTCAAAAAGCTTCTCTGAATTTAATTAGAAATATGACTGCATTTATGATGCAGTGGAATACACACGTACCTCACTCATAGGAATGAATGAAGTGTTTTTAGTGTTTAGACTTTATCTAACCAGGCCACATCAACTATGAAGGTCCAAAATAGAGCGGGTAACTTTATTGTGGAATTACGGTACCATTTTTCTACACACATTTGAAAAGTTTCCAGCCTTTTCTACTAACATACAATGACGATATTCTGGAACATGTAGCTGGTCTGTCAGATATCTCTGGAATATGAGCGCTTTTTTCCTGGTGTTTACGGGGAAGAGTAAAAATATGTGGGCTTCACATTACCCAAGATCTGATCTTCGTAGTTAGGAAGGCAGCAGAAGAAGAATCCCAAGCATATTTCCATAATGGCAGTGGTCCAGCCAAAGCCATAGGCCCAGCTGAACATATTGATTCCCGACATTTCAATTTCAGTTGAGAACTTTACTGGATAAATAACCAGGCCCATGATGGAGAATACAGCTGAAGAAACAGAAGAAAACAGAAAATGTTTAAGCTAACACCCATCACATTGCCTACCTCCATAATTACCTGTAGCTAAACCCACACATGTTCTGGAGGATTTGAAAATTGGTCCACTGCCTCGACATACTTTGTCCTGAGCATAGAGAGCTCAGGTGTGCACAATGAGTTGGGCATAGAATCAGCTGAGGGAAATACCAGTTCTAGTATGGATATACCTGCACAAGCTAAACTTGACTTCATATACTGCCTTACCAGCGACAAAAAGCAAGCCTCCAATCCCACGTATGAAGTTGAATCGAAGTGTGTCAATAGCAAATGCTATGATGGCCAGAGCGAAACAAATGACTAGAAGTATAAAGCCAACCAGGTACGTGGCAGCAGCAGCTCTTCCCCAAGCTGAAATCAGAAGTAAGATACATTAGAAAAGACCAAAAAAACCCTTGCAGTGTTTTAATCTGGTTTACAATGAAAGGCTAATTTTAAACAGATGTGAGAAGGTCAGCTCCCAAAAAGGAAAGCATGGGAGCTTTCTCTTCTCTCATAGGTGAATACTGCAGTTCCACAAGATGCCATCACTCAGTGCAGAATGCATTAAAAGTGCCAGCTTTGACCTCTCATATCAAACGCAAGGCAGCTTGTGTACAAGCTTCTTCTTTAGATTTAACAATTACGAATCAAGATAAAATGTCTATAAAGGTGTAAGAAAGGACACTCTCCTTCAATAACAAATGTCATTACCTCAGCAGATGCCATAAAAGTAGCAGCATTTTGGAAGGAGGATTAGACAGTCCCTGAAACTAACTAAATTATTGCTTTAAAAAAAGGTGTTTGTACAACTGCTCATACCACTCTGGCATGCGAAGTGAATAGTCTGGCAGTATGGCAATAGTCTATAAGTGTCAAAATTCAGTGGTTTCTGTCTTTGCAGTCCTTGTTTATCTCTGCATCTTAAATGGAGCTAAAGATCTGGAGTCTGTTTTGTAGGGAAATTTGACCTCTTTTTTTGATCCAAAGTCAGAACCATTTCATTTTGAAAAGCTTGTTCAGGATACTTTCATTTTCAAATTATATAAGTGTTATAACATGTCAGAGGAAAGCATATCATGCTACCATAAGAACTGGAAAAAAGAGATATTTATTCAGTGTTTTATGTCTGGAGGGACAACTACTGCTCAAAGAAATCAAAGTTTCTCCTCTTTGGAATGCAAAAAGCCTACTTTGACACTTTTAAAATTGTGTATGTAGATGGAATAGGCAGTGAAAGCCTGCTGGACATCTACGGGCTTCTCCCCATGGCCCATACGCTACAAATGCATAGTATCAGCTTCTAACCATATATATACAGCAGCAATGCTGAAAAGTTGTCACAGCCCAAACAAGCCTGACTATAACTACAACTCAAACATAGTACACACTCTTCAGTAAAAGTTCACTCTGGAATAGAGCAAGTTAAAGATTATTGATACCCAGTAACCTGCCAACCAGCTTGCTTCAAACATGCAAGTAATAAAATGTGAAGTGTCCTAGCTTTCCCCCCGCAAGTGCCAGGTAGGTACGAAAGCCACCATTCAAGTGACACCTTGGTGCTCAACCTCACTTCTCCCAGGCCCCACACCAACTGTGCTATCTGACTAAAAAAAATGCATCAGGATTTTCCAGCTCTACTTTTCGTCTGACCTGCCCATACACACCAATTTCCCTCTTTGTTTGCTTTTTGCCATCCCCCCTTGCCTTGTAATCCCTTCTCCTTTCTAGCTATTGCACTTTATTTGTAGGCTTATGTTGTGTCCTTTTGCTTCTTTATGCCAGAAAGTTTCCTTCTGCTTTTTAACTTCTTTGTTTTTCCTGTAAGCAGGCAGATGACTGAGAAGATTGAAAGCAATAGCAAGGATGTGCCTACATTTCATTTTCTAGCCTAGTATTTTAGCCCAAACTCTTCTCTCAAGGAGTTTACAGGAGGCTTGGAGGTAGAATATGCAATGTGGAAATGCAGGTGGGAGGGCAGCACTTCAGGCAGAATGTCAAATGAAACAGCCAGGAAGAGGAATTTAACACACTGCCACAGTTCAGTTCATCTTTGTTGAGGATGCTCCTAGCTCCCAGCCTCTCTGCCACCCCTCTAAAATGGCAAAAAAAAGGGCACCTGACCATAAAGGAAGTTGCTCAGCAGCACTGACCTCACTGCTCTTGGATACAAGATCCATGGCTTCTGGCAGAAGGGTGAAATGACATCTAGAGGTGACAGTTCTTGTTAGGTGTACAACTGCTTGTGGCAAAGCGCAAAACCCAGGAGCGAAGGGATGACACTGTCCCAGAGCAGACTCAGGAATTGCTGAGGCATCACAAGACCTGGTGTGCTTCATCTTACCCACTGCTACCACTACTGCGGTGGGCTGCACATGGTCTGCCAAATCTCAGCCTTGCTTCCCCAAGAGCAGCTGATGGCAGAGCATCATTGCCCAGTGTGGGAGCATCGCCTTGGCTGGGGGCTCAGCCATGTGCAGTGGCACCTTGTCCATGCCACCATCTCACTTCTCTGCTGGGCTCATCTAGGTGTTTCTCCTGAAGTAGTCTTACCAATGCAGTGACTGTATGAAGGCAGATTGTGTACACTCCCAGCCCGCCAGGCATTGGCTATATGGCAAGCAGAGACATGCTGTTGCAGGATGCTTACGTCTTTAGGAAGCATTGCTTAATCACCTAACAGCCAACTTTGTGACTCGCACTTCTACAGAAGAGAAAAAATATTAACTCGATGTTGAAAGAAAACCAATATGCTGCTCTGAGCAAGGCAATAGGATTTCATGGAAGAGTTACTATGAGTTTTTGAGGAGGATTAATACCCTGACTTCATCTGTCCTTTACAAAAAGTAGCAGTTATCAGTGGTCTAAGACAGCAGTGTGCAAACACCTTACCTTTCTGGGGAAAAGGTAGCAAAAGCTTCATGTAACAGTAATTGCAATTATTTCTGTATCTGAGATACTTATTTTTCCTTGTGCCAGCCAGAAGCACTACAGTAGTTTAGTGCCTTTTCCAACAGAACAAAGACTTATAATTCTGTAAAAATACCAGAATTAGAAGGATTAAACTGATCAGAAAGCACCGACAAGTGAGTGACTAATCTGGTCCCAGATAATTTCTTATCTTCCCATGGTATGCACTTGTTTTGCTTTAACATAAAGCAAAAAACATGAAAAAATTGTTCTAACTCTCAAGCTCTTTCTTAAAAATGTGAACTCCAGGACAAAAATATTACCTCAGGTGCAACACCAACTCCAAGTACACTTGACTCTAGACAGGACAGATGAAAGCTGAAAGTTTCCCTGTCATCAGAACAGAAACAGAAGGAGCAGCAGCTTACAGGGCATCAAACTGAGTCTGTGAAAATATTCAGCTCTTTGTGAGATGTTTTCTCAGCCCCCCAAAATGACAGTGATGTTTTGGCTGTTTAAGAGTTAAAATGTGCTTCTTGTGTGTATGCAAGAGCGCCCTTGAATACCAGCAGGATCGTGTAATACTTTTGTGCCAGTCCTACTTCTTCCTTTTCCAGCTCCTCTATCAGCTGGAAGTACACCAATGAACAATGTGGAAGGGTTTGTAGGAAGCTAGACACCATCTTGAAAACTCCTTCTGGCCAGCAACTTTCTGAACAATTTTTTCTTAAAATAAGGCTTTGCTAACCTGAACAGGGAAAAGGATCCCTGTTTCTGTGCTTATCTCAAGCAGAGGAAGGGCAGTGCTTCTATTTACAGTGCTTTGTGTATCAGTCAGCAGTGATTTCTGAGAGTCTGACTACTCACAGTGAATGCAGTAATACATAACTATGGGAAAATGAAAATAAGAGCCTGCCTTTTAAAACTCTCTTCTATGTGAGAAGCCCCCCTGAGATGATTTAGAGACCAGAAAGAGCTCACCCATGCCATTACAGAGCTCACTGTAGCTTATGAGCAAAATAATCAGCTGAGACAGTGTACAATAATGATGCAGCTTTATTACTTTGCTATTAAAGCCAACTCAGTTCAGAGGCAGCATGACTACTTCTTGCACTGCACCATCTAAACACATTGCTGACTGCAGCCAAATGGAAGCTGATGGACTTCATAATAGAACCAGGACTTCAAGAGTGCCTCCAATTTCCTGCCTTCCTGATTTTACTCCCTCACGTTTTCCAGTTTACAAAAGTGTAAACACTGCCTGTGCTTCACACATAAGGAAATAAACTCCCTTGCTCAGCATCAAGTTGAGCCAAAAGTTTGAATCACCAGATCTAGTCTGTCCTCTTAGCCTGCTGCATTAAGTGCTCCAAATGGTGCCTTCAAAAAAGAGCTGTCACACCTTGAAAATAGCATGTGAAGTCTACTTTCCCCACAACAAATACAAATTCCTGTGTTTCTGATGTACTCTGATGTTCAAAACATAGGAAAACGATGACAATTATGCTGTCATGTTTTTCTTGATCTGGTACCCCCAAACCTCATGAACTGCTGTCTCTCTCTTTTTGGGTGATGTTTTCTGAAAGCAGCCCCAGAGAGTTCAGAAGTACTTCTCCTGATCTAATCAATAAGGAAATACTTCTCCAAATGTTTCTCCCAGCTTGAAGTTAAATACAAAGCTAGCACAATAAACAATAAATGTTTATTGCCAGCTCACAGACACCAACAATCCTCAGGCTCTTGCTGACTGATCATTTTAACACAACAGCCACTGCAGTGAATTGACCAGCAATTTGAGGAAGGATAGTTTAAATTCAAAAGAAACAGAGGGTGGAGGTGAAGAAAATGTAACAGACTAATATTTTGCTTTGTTATCCTTCATACCACCAAGGGAAAGAAAGACAAACCCTGCAGTTCTAGCTCCAGTCTTGCAATGCAATTCTTACAAGAACAAAGTTTTGCCAGGGTGGTGATTCATCTCTGTGTCGTAAGTAATGAGAATGTTTCTGGCCTGAGTTTGCAGAGCCCAACCTGTTTTACATCTCTCTGATTAAAGGGAAAGAGCATTATTTTGGAAACAAAACTGAACTCACTTAGGTTTCTCAACCTGATGCTGTTCATCAGGGTGTGGTGAACTCTGCAGCACACATGCTTCACTTTGAAAAGGTGCTGCTTTGGCCAGGTTTTATCCATTTCATCTTGGTTTGTTCTCCTTAAGAATCTTCCCATGTGAAAGCATGCATGTCTGCAGCAGAACATGTGCTGTCCTTAGCCTGAATCTTAATACGACCCATCAAACTCATAAACCCATACTTCAATTTATTAGCTGAAGAGTAACAAGCTCTTGGTGCATATGCAAGCCACTGTCATCCAGGACTCTGGATTCCCCTTGTTATCTACGAAACAGTGAACAGTGCAAAATCCTGTGTGCTGGAAATCACAACTCTGAAACATGCCAATTATAGGGAATTTATGTGCCCTGAACACTGAAAGTGAACACTGAAATCTTGCAAGTATTTGCTGATCACATGAGCTGGCATTGAAATAGCAGTGTGCATGTGTTTGTACATAGAAAAATCAAACTATTAAAAGCTGCTTCTTATGAATAAATTGCATGTGCAAACTGAAAGCTATTGTCTGAAAATAATTTCAAAGGAAGGCTATACAAATGAAGAAAACCATATGGATAATTTATTAACAGAATAAAATGAGGGGAAAAAAGCAATGGCATGATTGGATGTGTATCATTCCCTGAGCTTCTATCTTCATTGCATCTGGACCACTCTCAAAACAACAGCATTCTCTGAATATCTTTCCCATGGGGAGTCAGTACTGGATGTACTGTGGATGTACAGTAATCTTGGGGTTTTTTTTGAGTGAGTTTATATCATACAGAGTGGAATACAAAATTTTTTTGTCCTTCTTTTTGACTAAAAATGTTAAATATATGTTTGTAATTACTAAAAAACATTTGAGAAGCAAAAATTATCAAAATTGAATCACCCACGTCGATGCCATATTCA
>JAOEHY010002695.1:43486-55715 GCA_025447955.1 Psilopsiagon aurifrons | reverse complement strand
GGAGGGAGGGAGGGAAAGAGAATCACAGGATGCCTGAAAGGCACAAAGCAGCAACCAACCCATGAGTGTCCCTGGGCTTTTTGCCAACTTTTAGCACATGAAACCACCATCCCATTATGAAGATTTTTGATCCCTAAGGTTGGCGCATCATGACAGGTCAAAGTCTCAACGAAACTCTGTTAGAATGTTCCGGGAACAAGAGAGCACCACAACTCATGTCCCCTGAGGGGCAGACTGAAGTGGGGAGTCCACACCACAGAGGAAATGGCCCTCCCAGTGAGGGATGCCCTAACACGGCAGACAACTTCAGCCACAATTTGTTCCTTATTGAGTACAAGAAAACCTGCAGTGTGGCTCCAGTTTTGCTCCCAGGTGGGCATCTCTCCATCTGAACATCTCTCCTCACAGTCTGAAAGTGCAGACTCACTGCTACCCGACCGAGGTGACCTCAAACTGCTGCTTCAGGGTAAAATTCAATTTAGAAGTCTGTCAGCCATGAGAGGCATGCCCATAGGGAGCCAGGCTTCCTTAGTTCCCATGCTCGTAACACTATAGCTCTGCATAGTGCCAATCCAGAAGTATTTTTATAAAGCTTAGTGCAGTTTCTCCTCAACACTAACAAGTTGACCCACCTTAACATACCAAGAGAATCCCTGCAACACTGCATTTTATTGAGCAGCTTATTTAGAACAAAATACCCAAGGAGGACAAAAGCAATCATTTATACCTGGCTGTTTTTGGTGCATTTCCTAATTCTTCATCTGCATCAAAAAGGTCACAACCCTGGATCAGTCCCACTCCCTCCACCTCATCAAGAGAACCCTCCTGAAATGTTACCACCTTTTCCCAGATCTACTGAAAATAAGTGGCAAATGACACCAAGACACAAGGGAGCCTTACAGCTTTGCAGCTTGTACGTGTTGCAGGACACAGCGTTATCTTATAGCCAGCCAAAGTCATCTGAGAGGTTTCAGTGATGCCAAGCCCCCTTTATACAGATGCCCATCTCTGCCTGGAATCATGTGAAAGATCAAAGTATCATTTTAGTGCTGAACCTGGGAGAAATTACAGCCCTGCCTAACCTCCCATTCATGGAAGAATTAAAAACAAAGAAACAAACCACCAAAACCTGAACAAAACAACCAAAACCAAAAAGAAAAAGAAGGAAGTAGTGGTCTGTACAATCCTAAATTCGGTATCGGCTCATTTTCTAAGGAACACCTATTGAGATCTCTTCTTTAACTTAGATTCAGTTTTCTGAGTGTGGCTTGACCATTTTTTCCCTACAACAACTTGTTACATTTGCAGTAGTCTCCAACACCTGGAGCACTATGTGAAAAGACAAGTACTGTGCGACCTGTATGAAGATATTACGTCAAACGCATAGGCGTGCTTTTCAGAAGAGCTCCTTCCTCCACCTCTCCCTCCCCATCTCTAATCCATTCTGGAATACCAGTCCCCAAACTTTTTTGTGTTTATTTTAATATGCTATGCATGCAGCAGGTGAATTAAAAAAATGGCAGGATTTGAATGATGAGACAGAGGCAGCAACATGAAGTGCTCTGAAGAGATAGATTAAAAAAAGGCTCGTTCACACATCCCTTAAAGGTCTATTCATACATATAAAAGGCTCATCGTACCCTCAAATTACTTTGGGAGGGAGCTCAGCGTGAGAGAATTTTTATCAGCTGGCTTCCACAAGTGCATGCCTTCAGGACAGGGGCCATGGCAGCCTGGGAGCTCTCCAAGCAGGATTGCTGGGCACCCAGACAGACTTGCTGCTGCTGGGAGCAGAGTTCAGCCTCCCCACAGCTCATTTTCAGACACTCAGGGGTGAGGTTTTGAAAACAAAGAAACTTGGAAAAAAAAGTATACATATAAATATACATAAAGATATACACACACATATGTATCTATGGACTCAGGAATCTGAAAAACATAGAAACTGTGAGATGGTCTTGCCAGAGATTTGTACCCAGTGCTCTGAGTCCTGGGCTACAATTAACCTTACCAGGGTATCTACCTTGCTCTTGGGAAGCCTCCTCTAGCCAGGGGCCTCCAGCAGGGCCAGGAAAGAGGAGATGAAGCCCATAGGAATAAATGAATTACCCTCCCTCTGGAGGACTTTTTTTCTCCCCTTGTGTTAGCAGTGGTGCTTCAACTCAGTCTGAGAGGAGCCCAACACAGCTGTTCCATAGGATCCTTTCCGAGGTGTTCTCTAAATGAAAAGGAAAAGCCTCAGTGGGTTTAGGGAGGTCTGGCTTATGGTTTCATAGTATCTCTGACATTATTGCCCAAAACCACAATGCTGTTGTCAACATTGCACAGATATTCATGAGAGAAATAAAATCAATAAACAACATATATGTTTCAGCTTCAAAAATGAGAAAAGCTACAGGAATATTAGAGTTCAAACAAGCATAGCAGACATCAAAATCTGAACTAAGATGAGACTTTACAAATAAGCTGGGATAAAGGAAGACCAGCATTAACATCACTTAACATGAACTCTCCATCCACATAACAGCCCTACAGCCTTTAATTATCAAGGAAAAAACTACTTGGAACTGGGAGAGACACAAAGTCTGGAAGCATTCCCCCCTCCGCTCTCTTTTTCCATGCCTATCTGTACTCTTATCTCAGCCTAGAACCTCACATTAAAAGTGGCTGCTTTAATCTCTCCTCTTCTGCCCAGCACCTCTTCCGCAGACCCACTCTACTCTCAACTACTGTCTGCCCCTTTGACTCTTCTGGCTTTGCTGAGCCTGCAGTAGAGCACCTGCAGGGGGAATTTAATTTGGCTGTCAGTCCTCCATAACCGACCCGCAACCCTGTAGCTGTGATGGCTCTGCAGGACTGAGGGGAGTAAAAAGTAGTTAAGAACTTGTTTTTGCGACTGAAGTCAGCAGCTATCACCCTGCACAGAGGAATCAGATGTGTTGGGTAAGAGCATTTTTAAATGGTGACTTCTCAGAGCGGGATTTTATTGTAAGTTATACAGCACGCTAGTTTTGTGGTCTCCCAGCACTGAGACTGTCCCTGTAATATTAATTGTACACTTTGCAAAGTGCTTCCCTTAACATTTTTCTCAGCGCTAGCAGAAGTAGTAAGAAAGGGCCTGTACCTTCCAAAAAACATAACATTCCTCTTACTTCTGAGGTAATCTAACCCATACAGATGCATTTCAAGGTCTGTCAAAGTTATTCAGGTTCAGTCCACAGCAGCTGGACACCCCCTGCCCTGGAGTTTTACCAAGATGTACTATGGAAACAAATCCAAGAACAGGAGAATTTTATTGCCTGGTCCACAGAACTGATAGTATGAGGTATTGCTGGATAAAACTGTGTTATTTATTAGACAAATAAACCAATGACTGAAAGCCACAGAGAAATGCCAAATGCAAAAGCGACACTCGTGTCACTGCAAGAAACATTCAGAATTACTCAACTAAGTCCTGGGTTCAGCTTAAACCACAACAAACTCAAATAAAGCATGAGATTTTATAAACTGTTCTTGCAGACATGGTTATAAGTAAGTTTTAACAGCAATAGGTTTTACTGCTATTCGGGCTTAAAACCAAAATTGCTAGTGAAGTTCTATAGCCAACATTATTCAGGAGAGAGCGAAATAAAAGCCATTGTAGCAGCACTCTCCAGCATTCAAGTATCTGTGCTGTGAATAACATGATGCTAGCACACGTTAGTCCTTGTGTCTGCATGTACCAATGGCATGGGTGTCAGCAGATGCTATCCAAAATATGCCTTTAATTATACAACCCAGGGAGCCCAAACACAGGACAAGGGGCTTAGAAACTTGAACAAGCCGATCCCAACTCATAGAAAGCCCTCCTCTGGCATGCAGAGAATGGTGCTTAATCTTTTCCAAGCAGGTTTCCATCCCTCAGCTTGTAGCAGCTATCTGCAGGGATCCACAAGGCTCAGTAATGTAATGCAAAGCCTTGCATAAAATTTGAGTATCACTGCTCCTGAAATACAAGCTTCTCCTGGGTTGAGTGCTGCCACACTCTCAGGAGCAGCTCCCTAACCCTAACCTAGATCTCCCCACCAGACAGCATGGCACCAACAGAGCCCTGCCTCGCACCCCAGCCAGGAGGCTGCTCTGGGCCCCTTGGCTCCCCCCCATTCCTTCACTGCCTAGAGCAGGGTCAGGCACCAGCTACCTGAGGAGGGCAGGAGAGCGGCCACATCTATTGGTTTAACCTCAGCCAGCAACTAAGCACCACAGACACCCTCTCACTTGCTTCCAGGTGGGACGGGGGAGAGAATTGGAGGAGTAAAAGGGATAAAACTCAGGGGTTGGGATAAAGGCAACATCTCACAGGACAGAAATCCTGAAGGGCGCTGGGGTGAAGGATGCTCCTCCTTCCAGGAGTATCCCAGCTCCCCATAACCCTGTGCCACGGGAAAAGGAGAGCTACAAAGGAAAATCCCCATTGCCTCATGGGACAGCAGAGCTACCTAGGGAAATAAATAATCCCAGGGAAGATGGGAGCCCTGCTGGAGGTCAGGGACTTGCGTAGATACGTCACCAAGAGCACATGCAATCCCATGGACATGCCCTCCCAGCAGCCAGCTCCCCAAAAGACCACATATAGGCCTTAAACGGCAATTTAAGTCCCATGGTTTCACCACCTTTGTCTAACAGGATGATGAGGAGCTTGTTCATATTTGCTCCTGTGGCACAGGAATAGCTAAACCCTGTTTTTATCTGGGTGGCTGTCAAATCATATGGCTGGGCTGAGCTGGGCTAGTCCCGCAACTGGAGAAACCACCTCAGCCTATGCAGGGACCTCAAAAAAAGAGTGAAAGGATGAAAAAGCACGCGAAGCCGACACTAAACCAGAATTGAGGATAGCAGCCATGCTGAAGCATCGCCTCAGACCATAGACCTGGATTACAAGTGAATTTTGTTTTCCTGTAATAAAACATTCCTCTTTACAACAGGAGCATCAAGCTGACATTTGAAATAGGCCATTTGACTGGAATTACACCAAAAGTGAGTGCTGCCAAGTGACCGCATCGCTGCACATGGCTGACAGTAATTATTAATAGGACTGCTCTTCTTTTGATAGGCATGCATTACAGATGGCTGAATAACAGAAACATTTGTGAACAATTGTTTAGTGGTGGAAAAAGAGACCCTGCAGATGAGAACTTCAGCATTTAAACACAATGCAATTAACCAGCTCCAAATCTGAGCTCTAGCAAAAGCATGATCACTTTCGTGACACCTGCTGAGCTCTGCAGGAACACAAAAGTGAGCAGGGTTTATAGGGTCAAGAGTTGATGGGGCAGCAGCAGTTAGACTCACAAATCATCCTCCCAGCAGGTAAGCCGCCCAAGTTATCAGGGAATTACTTACACATGGATTCAATCAGAGCCATCTACTGGCACAGCAATATGCAGAAAGGGTTGAACAGAGTCCTGACCTAGCAGGCAACTGCACAGCCATATAACTGTACCCTATAACACTGGAGCCCACAGTACACCCCCTGCAAAGCAGAGGAGGGGGAAGTCTCTTTAGCTCTTGCAGTAAATCTAAATCAGGGATATGTCTATAATAGCAAAGAGATTCACAGACTGAAACAGAGATGATCTGTAACTCCAAGAACTGAATAAAAATGACAGCATAAACTAAAGAGTATTGGCCACATTTCCATCCCAAAATCAAAAAAAAACCTAGACTTTGGCTTGCAGAGGGAGGTAAAGGAATGATATTTGTCACAAAGTGGTTTCTTTACAAGAAGATCTCAGGAGAGCAGGAGTAAAAATCATGCTTCATTGAAAGAAATACTAAAAACCTAATACAATGACAACATAACAAGCCCAAATTTCCAAACTCTTATCCTCAATCGAGCTGGGACATCCACGTGTAACCCATGCTGGGCTCAAAGAGCAATACCTCACATGCAACATTCCCCCTGCCAGTGCTCATGCATGTCATTCAGTCTCAGGTGCTTGTCACTGCTCCTAAGCTACATTACAGTTGAACCCGTGCTTGGCCACATCTTGTGCCGATCGAGACTCCACCCTGGGGACTGGCCTTCCCACTTGACCTCAGGCCTGCCTCCACAGCCAGCACTGCACAGAGAAAGTGTAATGGGTTTGGCACGTACCCAGAGCTCCCCACATCAAATTTGCCACCCAAGCAGAGCTGTGACTGCCTCCTCTCTGATCCATAGTGGAAAGGCACCTCCAATTATTTCACCAAGCTCTGCTATTTCCCCCCTACATTTGTGATTCAATACTCACTTTCTTTTCCCTGCTTTTTTTAATATACAGAATTTTCAGGCAGTCAAGATTTTAAAAACCACGCAAGACCAAAGCAGATAAACTGATTTAAAAGTAGATTAAGCCGAGTGACAAAACACTGAACAAAGTAGTTGCTTACTCCCAACATTTCCAGTGCCTGGCCTTTGAAGTATACTTTAAAGAAATGTAAATTCTCAAATCAGAACCAAACGGTTTTGTAAGTTCGTTTTTAGAAAATTAATGCCACCAATTTTTGCAAAAAGAAAAATAAAAAAAAAAGTCGAAGAATTTCTACTCAATGCTTTAAAGAGGAGGAAATGATTAAACACTGCTGCCTGACAGTAGGAACAAATAATCAAACAGCCTGAACTGTAAACTGTCCAGAACCAGAATACACCTTTCAGCCAGGCCAGTACTTGATGCCAGCTATTTGAAGCAGCAAATATCTGACCCTTACCACTTATCTCCCATGTGAAGCTTTTGGTATTTCACATCTGTATTTGCCTTAGGATCTTAAGGATTAAGTGCTGTGGCACAATGACTGATAGGCCAACAGTTATTCCCAGGGTTTTGTTAACAAAGAAAGAAAGAGGACAAATATAGATTGTAATGGAAGTTCCACCAGTTCAGCTGAGTGAAGCCCAAGCAGCGACCTGCCTGCAGAGGTCAATTGAGTCACATCACTGGTGAGTGACTCCAGGGCTAGGCTAGCTCCCAGTGACCTCAGATGGGAAACACCATCTGTCCCCAGCACACGTAAGCAGGAGCACTCAGGAAAAGATTAATCGCAACCAACCAACCTCAGACAGCTCTTCTAGCTCAGCTTCAACTCCGTGTCAATTAAGGTTAAGAAGTAAATCCACCAAGTTTCTTTTCAACCTCTTGAGCTCTGACTTGGCAACTTCCCACTATATTCACAGCAGCAATGCACATAACAATCATCATTGTTCAGTTAATGGAGTAACAATATTAACGTCGAAACACCAGAAACTCCAGTGCCAACAACTTTCTCTACTGACACCACATGAGACAGCAGAGAGATGTTTATCCCCATGGCAGAATGCTCCCAGATGACTCACACCAACACAGTCACCTCAGGGCAAGATGAGCAAGGACAGAGCACATCCGCACCTGCAAACCAGCAGAGAGAACTGCTGGCATATGAACATACTGTCAACAGCCCCATCATCACCCAAGAGAGAAAGAGCAGCTGGTGAACACCTTCAGCATCAGAACCTGACCGAAACACCATGGAGGTTGCAACCAGCTATCCCGGACCCTAGGGCAGGAGTACAAGTGGTGGTAGGAAGAGTTTGGGGAGCACAATGAGAAGTCAGTACCTATAACTGAAGCCACCACAGCTCCCTTGACCAGATGGAACTGCTGTAAAATTCTTGGTCACAGACTCTGTGTACTCAGGAGTCGGCAGAAGCGTGAAGTGTTGAAAACCAAGCTCTTCGTACCAGGCCCAGAAACCTACGGGAGAAAAGGGGAAAAGGTTGTCGCAATTCTGTGTGGTTACTAAAGACTACCGTACAGATGTTGCAACGTACGGATGAGGAAACCGTCCAAGCCTGCTGCACGGTCCCCGAATGTTGCCATGCAAAATGCCAAATCTTTCATTACCAAAAAAATTTCCAGCTGCCTCACTTGGAAATGAATGGTTTCCTGTCACTAAGGCAAAGCTCTCATATGCCAAAAGAAAGAAACAAGGGCAAATAAAATCTGCTGCCTCTTATTAGATCGAAGGTTGCCAGCAGAGATAAACCACCACACAAAATTACATTTTTTCAGAAGAGCACTTGACTACAGAGTCATTTGTCACTTTTAATAATACTACAGTTGTAAAATGATGATAATGGAAATCAAGTTACTCTAATAGCAATAAAATATTTGTAAACTAAACTTGTTCATTCTGCCCATAAAAAAAGACATTGAAATAATTTAATGGAAGAGAATAAAATTGAAATGGGTCTGTAATTACATAGATTTTCAGCATCTTCTCTGTTATGAAAAGAACGCTGATGACTCCCACACTTTCAGCACCTTACTGTGCAAAACAAAAGATGAGAAACACGCATCAGATGTACCGAAAAGGGGCCTGAATCAATATTTCTGAAGTTATGTGTACATTTCTTCCTGCTTCTCCTTTGAGTTAGTAGCATTCCAAGTGTCTCTCAACAACCAAGTGATCCTCTATGCTGGTGAAACTTCATTGGATGAAGTGAGGGAACAGAGCACTATGAATGAAATCACTAGATCTTAAAATCCTCCTCATCATGATCAAGGAAAACACTGGAGGATTTTTGGTGACTTGGACAAAGCAGCACGCTGGCAAGATGCACACCAATGTGGTCTTATAGGGCTTTCTCATCTTTGCTTATCCCTGCTGACCTGCCTTCACTGATCTGGTGGAATCAAGGTACCAATTGCAGGAAATTAAGCATTTTTCTCTAATCCCTCAGGTGGCCTTGATTTGTGTTTTGACTCATTTTCTAACAATTTCCCTGGAACATTTAGCATTAAACAAGTCCCCGAGCCATCAGCTGGAAATCATGCCAGTCCCAGAGGAAAGACGCCAGGGAGATGAAAAGTGCCTGACTCATCCTTGGATTCCTCTTGCTGTTCCTTCACATTTTATTTTAGATTAGAGACATGAGAGTTGCTCCACTGCATTTAGATTCTAGGAGTCACCTTCCTGGGAGAGTCAAATCTCAACTTTGTACATGCCGTTCACACAGGAACTTAGTTTGGATCTAAACTGTGGCAAAATCAACTACTCTGGTACTTTACTTCGAGGGCATTGCTCTCCGAGACAGACCGCATATGATAAACAAGGATGTATTTTAAAACTAGATGGCCTGACCTTCTGCACAGGAAATTTCTCACTTTCTCAAATTACTTCGTCTGCAGGGACTTCCTTGTCCTGTGTCAGAAACTTACAGGGAAAATCTAGACCCTAGGAAAAATGGCAAGAAACCAAATAGGGAAGCCAACACATGAAGACATGCAGAAACTGCTGCCAGCAAGGGGTACGCAGCAAACTTGAAAACAGTCCTTGCAGTATTTTTGTTATTAAAAAGGCAGTGATTAGCAGCATGCTGGCAATACCTCTGCCACAGAGGAAGGAACCCAGAAAAGCAGCTCTTGAGGACCTCAGAGATGCCTGCAAGTCCACCTTATTCTTTTAAGAAAAACTGTCAACCGAAACACAAGCAATCATCCTGAATAATTAATGCTAATACTGAAGTAGCCAACAAGGGTGCTTAGCAGAAAAGAACAATTGTCCTCGAGCTCCAGTCCTGAAACAAAATGAGACCTCCAGAAGCAAACATTTCTTCTCCGGTATTCTCATTCAGGAAATTACAGGGGTTTCGCTTCGAGGCTCTCTCCCTATATGCATATGATAATTTTGTATAGATGTTTGCATACAAAACTCATTGCAGAGCCAAAGGATAAACCCAAACCATGTACTCTGAACACAAGCGAGCTCAAGTTTCCTACGCTTGGACAGGTTTCCTATGCGTACTATCAACACCAGACAAGGGGTGCTCTTGTGCTGCAGCCAGAATCATCATTTCAGAACATGTAGGCCAACTGCAATCAGCTTTAACCCAGTGAAACTGCATGGAAACAGACATCAGCAAAGCCACAGTCTCAGCTGGAGCTGTGCACAGTTGAGCCTGACTGCTGGGCTTCGGTGCCAGCACCACTGGACCAGGCATGCTGCAGCTGCTGGGTCATGCCATTCTCTTCTGGCTCTCACTGAGCATCCAGAGCCACAGATACTCCTAAGGCAGAAAGGGTTCTGCTGAAAATAAAGAGGATTGTTGGTTTCAGTTGAACCCAAATCACACCAGACAAAATAAATTTCCCAAGGCTGAGCTCTCTGAGGAAAGCCTTTTGAAACGTGTTGCACTCCACACCTCCATTCAGTGTCAAGACGTCTTGTCTGCATCATTGTTCCTCAACTTCCCTCTTGTAATCAAAAACTATACCAACACAGTCTTCCCTTTAACCTCCATCTGGGGATGGACCACACCATCATACATGCAGAGGCTGACTTGTGCAAGCCCAGCAGGGCTCATTACCATATTCCTGACACCATGCTTATGAAGAGCAGTTCCAGCCCTGGAAACAGCCTGCCTGCTCTCTGGAGGCATGGAAAAGACATCTGGAAGCCTTGCCTGGTTGGAGCAGCTCCAGGGAAGGCCAGCCCAAGTATCTATTTGGTAAGTGCTGAATTGAAGCAAGAAAAGATGGGAGGAAAGTGGCAGTCGTATCCCTCTAGATCCCCTTGGAGTCATCTCATGCCTAGTCAGGCTTACTACTTCTGGCTCCAGTCTGGTGCCAGCAGACCATCTTGGGTGGCCCTGTGCAATGGATCACAGGACTTCAGGATATCTTCTTTGCAGAGGCACAGTAGGACGCAGCCAGCTGCTGTGCAGCCGTGGCCAGTTCAGACGTCTTTCATTCTAAGGGTAGACAAGTACAGTGAAGAAACATTCAGACGAATGCTAGCACACAGCCTTTGAAAACACAGCTCTCTGCAGGTGCAAACACCCTCCCCTCCCCCCCCCCCCCAGCATATGTCAGCTGCATATGCTGGGCAGAACACAGCAGCCAAGCATGTTATCTGATTCAGTGAAATGTTATCTTTCCAATTACAGCTGGCTGGTTGTGTACCTTCTTAAAATATCATCATGCAACATCTAAAAGCATGCAACTGTACTTGACTTCGGTTGTTTTGAGGTTGTTATTTTCCTCTGCAACAACAGGAAATCATAGTAATCTCTGGAGTGAAAACACTGATATGCCAAGCTCAATCAACTCACATGACTAATTCACCTCAAAAAATTAGATCCATTGATCAATCTTACTAGGGGGGTGGGGGATCACACGCTCGGGAATAAAACATAAGTGAATTTTCCAGATATACACCATCCACCCAATCAATCATACCCAAATCTAACACAATTAATTGCTCACAAGCACCAACACGATTACACACCCTGTTTAATTTCCCTGTATCAAATCCAGTATTTACTCATGTCCTCCAAGCTTCTAAGCGATGTGGCAACATTAATTTGCCCCAAGTTTCAGAAAAAAATTGGTCAATAATATGCTAAGCCATCAATTTCAGTCTCTGGCAAAACAATGTATGAGTCCAAGATCCTAAGACTCATCAAATGTACTAGGTGCCAATGTAATTAATCAGCTCTGACCGCTCATTGCAGCTCGATCAACATGCGCCATTTTAGTCCACTTGGACACAGGAAAAAAAAATAAAAGCAAATACCATTGCCAGTAAGAGGAGAAGAAGCAATTGGTTATTATACAAAACAGAACATCCCCATTTTGTCATGGGACTGACTGAAGAAATGAAGCTCAGATGGGTAAATGTGGGGTACAGCCCAGTGCTTCTCAGCCTGCTGGCCTTCACAAGGCACAGGTCGCTGCCAGGGCCACCCCAGGCCAACAGAATGACTCCAATTAATTTCCAAGGCATTGGCTCAGTCCTGAAGCTTCTCAGTGCTGGTGCTGGAGGCCCACTGAATCACAGCATGCCAGAGAAGCATTTGGCATATAAAAAGAAACAAAGTATATGTGCTTATGTAAAACTAAATTACAGGCTGAGCGATGACCTCTGGAGAAGGCATTTTTAAAGAAGAGATATATGTTCTTTTATCTATATACACATATATATCAGACACAACACTGCTGTGAACATACCTTAAGCCAGCTGTCAATATCTTAGAATGAGAGACTGTTATGATGCATCATTTTTCTCTTCCAAAGAGCCAGAGGACCTGTCTTCAATATTTATCCTCTCCAGCCCTTAAAATAACATACATATAAAAGAGAAGACTGAGTGAACCGCTTGACAGAGCCTTGTTTTGAGCTATAACCTAAATGAGTTTTGCACATGAGTGGAATCATTTACTACTTATTTAACT